>CAUYSK010048398.1:0-28963 GCA_963575035.1 Avahi laniger
ACCTTAAATGACCATGTAGATGATTTGATTGATTACTAGACAAGGTTCAGCCCCTTTTGGATGGAAAGTTGGTTGATTAATGTAGTGTCCAAACATGGAAAAAAAGAAAGCAAAGCAAGGAAAAAGGAAGCAAGGAGGGAAGGAAGGAAAGAAGGAAGGAAGGAAGGAAGGAAGGAAGGAAGGAAAGAAGGAAGGAAGGAAGGAAGGAAGGAAGGAAGGAAGGAAGGAAGGAAGGAAGGAAAGAAGGAAGGAAGAAAGGAAAGAAGGAGAAGGAAAGGGAAAGAAAGGGAAGGGATGGAAAGGAGGAAGGGAGGGAGGGAAGGAAAGGAAGGAGAGAGGGTGGAAGTAAAGAAAGAAATCTGTAAAAAATTTAGAGTCTATGAAGAAGGAAGGGGAACACAGACTTTCACCTAGGCCTTCTGTGCCTTTTGTGTTTCGTCAACAATGTTAAAGGTCAGAGAATTATTAAAAATCTTAAATGAATAGCTTTCACGTTAATGTTATTTTTCCTTTAAATATGAAGTGATCAAATGAAATCAAGGTGGCTAGAAAAAATGTCCAACATGCTTTGTTATGATTTTGTAGAGTATATGATATATTTTTTTTGTCCAAAAATGGTTCTTGCTTTTGGCCGAGGCATACATATTAATACTGACTGTTGCCTGACATTTAAGTCACTTGTTTGAATTTTGTTTTCATTTTGCATGAACTGGAGAATTTTGTCTCCTTATATATCTTGTTTCGCAATATAAACTAGCAAATTGAATTTACATTAATATTTATTTATTTTTATTTTACGCTTAGAGTCTCTGCATACTACGGAGAAGACATATTGTTCATCTGGAAAAATAAAGATGATGTTTACTTTTCCAAAAGCACTAACCTTTAATCTTATAATTTGAAGAAGAATAAATCATATCTTCTTGGTAAAACAAGCAGGCAGAATTAACAACCATACAAGTGGGCAGACCTTATTTCAGGTAGCTTGGAAAACAAGTATATAAAACATTAGTTAGTATTACTAAATTAGACAAACTTATATTAATTATTAAATTTCTAGAAGTCCAAGACATTGAAGAAAATGAGCAACTAGGAATCTAAATATATGAAATTCAATGAATGAACTACAAGCTTTCGATTAACACATAAGAAGCACTACTTTACTGCAGTTCCAGGGTTCCCAAATGTTTTGATCTCAAACTCTTTTACACTCTTAGTAAAATTATTGAGAACCCCAAATATCTTTGGTTTATATGGGTTCTATCAATTGATAATAACAATTAAAACTGAAATTTTTAAAATACTTATGCATTATTTCATTTTGAAATGACAACAAACATTTTACATGTAACACAAACAACAGTTTGAATAAAAATAAACACTTTTCAAAAAAATGAGAAAAATGGCATTGTTTTATTTTGTATTCAAATTTCCTTAACATGTCTTAATTGACAATAGCTGGATTCTCACAACTGCATCTACATTTAATCTGTTGCAATATAGTTTTTTGATTGAAGTAAACAAAGAAAATCAGATCTCAAACAGATTTGTAGTTGGAAATGAGAGGAGTATTTTAATGGATTTTTAAGACAATTGTGGATATTCTTTTTTTGTAGCACATCAAAACTCAGTAAGTGGTAGTTTCCTAAAGTTTAGTTTAATGTGGAATCTATAACCATATCAATGAATTTTTTGTACTGTTACATTAAAATTCTTTGCTCTGACTTACATTTTGTAAAAAATTTTTATTTATAGGTGTTTTTTTTAAAAAATAGACTTCATTTTTTAGAGCAGTTTTAGGTTTACGATGAAATTGATATGAAAGTGCATAGTACCCAAATATTCCCTATCTCCCCCCATGCAACCTCCCCAACTGTCAAATTCCCACATCAGAGTGGTACATTTGCTATAATTGATCAACCTATTTTGAGCATCTTTTCATATGCTTACTTACCATCTGTTTATCTTCTTTGGTAAGGGCATAAATGATTTTTTATGTCATGAATTTGTCTTTTGGAAGCTACTGGTTTCCTGAATTATGTATGTATTCCAAACGTTAAACATTTCATTATACAACATCAAAATTCACATTTGTTAATATTCTTACCAATCTAATCAGAGAAGTTTTCAAGAATTGTCTAGTATATCATGGTGAATATAAAGCTCTCAAAATTCTAATTCCCCCTTGAATGTTCAAATTTTATCATTGGCAACATATACTGCCTATTGTTTTCTTTTGACAGTATTATTTCATTCAGTTTCTGGAAAGCATGTGTCAAATACTCAAACCTGAATAACCATAGTTTGTCATTCATTCTTTAAGTGGAAATGATGCTTAAGAAAAAATAGAAATAAAAAAAATCACCTAGTCCAGCTACGTGCTCAAATAACTGCACAAGTGCCTTTCTTTGAGACAACAATTATACTTATTTATGCAGCACGCACGTTTTATACTTCCCACCTTTTCATGCAGAATACTAAAAAGACACATACTAAGTGGTCAAGGTTCAATAAAGTTAATAATTTTATGTTTTATCATTTATAAGTTGAAATAGCTTTTTAATCTCAATTTTGAGTGCATGGCAGTGAAAAATACCCTCACTATAGTATAGTTTCATGCCACTGATTTGATTTGTGCTAACAGACCATCAGTTGTACCCACCATCGGTTGAAAGGCAAACAATGTGTTAGTGTTATTACATAGATAGCTTTGAACTTTGGACCCCCTAGAAGGGTGTTAAAGACCTCTGGAGTCTCATGGACCACTCTTTAAAAACTGCTGCTGCTGCTGTGAGTTTTTACCTCTTGGTTACAGAAGTATTGAGGAATTGCTGAAATGTGTATACTCTCATTCTAAACAAATCTACATACACAAAAATTTTCTAACAGTTTTAGGGGTTTGTGAACAACCAGGAGGCCACATACGGACAACCATAACATAGTTAATGAAACTTACTTAAGCCATGGGTTTTATTAGGCAACCGTGCAGAATTTTTCTATTACAAAACTCTGAGAAGCCTTAAAGTTTAACTGCCTGTTTTCGAATATTAGATTCTGATGTCCAGAAATGATATGTGCTATTATACATAATGTCATAAATATTTAAAAAGAAAACCGTTTAAATAATAACAATGATGTTTTTAAAAACAAAGTTTAAAAACACAATTTTTTAAAATTCCTGGTTCTATACCTTTAATTTCTATCCTATTAAGAAAACTAAAATAAATTATTTAAGAAGACTGTTTAAATTTAGATGTGCTTGACCTTAAATAAACTGGTCGCGTGCTCATTTTCTGGTGATTCCAGTTTTTTTCCCCCACCATACTCAGAGTCAAGCTGCATAAATAAAGGCATTTCGCATTTTATCCTGTGGCTGCCAGCTGATGGGCTCAGGAGAGTATCCTACTTAATACTTAGCCTGAAGTAACAAGTTTCCAAGGTATACATAGAAGAGTAGCCATGCTCATGCTGTACACCTGAATTCAGTGAAATTGTAGGACATTACGAGTATCTAAAATTTTTAAAAACTATCACTTTGGCACTATTTTCACTCATACAAACAGACACCCATACTTACACCTTAATAGATACATTATCTGGGAAAAGTGAAAGTAGCCTTTTAGTACCTTGTTGCACATAAACTGGGCTTTATGTATGGAAAGTTACTTTACACCGATAATAAACCTAACATAAAACGGTTATTTCTGGCAGCTAATTTACCTTTATAGTTATAGAGGTGCCTTCTTTATAATGGTACCTTCTGAGACTACTTTCTCTGAGTTCAGTAATCAGTGTCAATTACTGCTGGTTTCCATAGAAACAAGACAACTAAAATCTTCATTCATGGACTAGTTTTACGAATAATGTAAACTTTGGAATGACTGCTTACTACAGACATAATGCTGGAAGTAAATATCAATAAATTTAACCCCTTCAAGTGATGTTTAAAGTTTTGTATATAGTTTTTGCTAATAATAGACCTAATGTTTAAACACAGTGACCTATAGTTCAGACACTAAGAGGGGATTAAGCTGCCTTCCCCCAAAGGGATGCCAAATGAATTGCATAATTTGGAAGCAGCTGTTGAGTAGTCACAAAATCTGAGTTTATCAGGAGCGTATTGTCCTTCCCAATGTTAAGAAAAGTTTTGATTTTTCTTTATTAAATTGGCATTTAGAACTACTTTCTGCATCCCTCAAAAAATTAAGGAAAGAGAAACACTAATAAGACTAAATTAATATTGTTAATTATGTGACTTTAAAATATATTCGTGTTATTAAATGGTGATGCCAATTATATAAGTAATTGCTTATTATGTTATTTTAAAACTTTCTGTATTTCTAGTGTAAATTTAATGTGTGGAACTCCTTTAGTACTTATTTTCTGTACGCATGCTGTGGCTGTATGTAAATAATGTGTTCATATTCCAATTATAGTACATACTAATTAATTTCATAATTAAAATACAATTACAAAGAAAATACAAATCAGAGTTCCATTAATGAATGTGTCTCTACTTTTTTCAGTTCTATCACTTACTTTAAGCCATTTGCCAGGTCTAATTTTGTTTTGTTGGCATTGCTTCACTTTGTTGAGATTACAGTACGCTGTACAGTACACAGTACACATTAATAGAACATAGCAAGAGAGCACTAAACTTCATCTCACGCTATTTAAAGGTTTGTGAAATAACATATTATCTGGTCTTGAGATGCACTGGAAAGGTGGAAGAGCATTTGTTTTTTTGATTCTGAACTCCATATACATTTCAAGGTGAGCAATGAAAAAGCATCGTGTTTCTCCCCTTTTCTTAAGCACGTGGTGTCATCTCTCCCATTTTAGAATCAAACCTGCTGGGGGTTCTCTGATACAATGGTATCCCACATTTTGTTGCAGGATATAATTTACAGTCATGAAAGGTGCTTTAACAGTGACACTAAAGTTAAACCAAATCTCACTTATCCTCAGAGCAGATTATGTCTGTATTGGTAGGTTTGGTTTCAAGTAAAATGTTTGCATCACTGTCATGTGCCTCAGTGGAGTTATTTGTCCCATATTTGTTAATGTCAGGAGTTTGCTATACATTCCACTCATTGTTATCTAGCATTTCAAAAGCAAGTTAAAAAAATAACCCAGCAGGGCCCAGCTGAAATATTTTCTTTCAATACAGCCAAGCTGCAGGCATAAAACACAATAGTAAAGTATACAATGGAACAAAGTAAAAGGCCTTTATGACAGATCTTTGTCATGCCACTGCAAGTATTTCATAACATCAGCTACTGTTTTTCTCAATTGACATCATATAGGTCTCAGTTAATGAAAAGAGACATAGAGCATATTGCATCAAATAGATGTTGGACAGGAAAGAGAAAATGGATCATGAATCCAGGACCCTTAGCTAAAGCAGTCAAACCTCTGAATAGCAAAAGGACTAATGTGTTTTAGCTGTTCTCCCTTCCAGCCATAAACCCAAGAGCAATACTGAAAGTGCTTTCTTTTCTAGGCTGTGCACCAACCCCCTACCTGCCCCATCCCACCGCGAAAGCCAGTCAGCAAGGATCAAAAACATTTCCTTTTAAATGAATCATGGCAATCCAATAAAGATGCAACACGCAGATTATGTTGAAATCAATGACAGAGCTATAGTCAGTATCAGCAGGCCTCAAGGAACAAAAATTGCTCACAGTCAGGGGGTGTCCATCCAATAATGAGCTATGGGGCTAAACACAGAGCACATGCTATGCTCTGGGAAAAATCCCTCAAGATTCTACTGTTCTGGCTTCTTTAAGTAACTTTGGGGTGTTGTGGTATTATCCTCATTCATACCCTCCCCAGATGGGCCATGACGGCTTAGCTTCGCTTTCCAAAGGGGCCTTCGATGACACAGTTGTATTCAGGAAACACAGGCAGACAACTGCAATGCCAATATCTAGGAATAAATGTTAAAATAAATATGGGGCAGGATTGATTTAAAAGAATCAATTCCTGTGCATGACCATTTATAACCCTGAAAAATGAACACAGAGAATAATTTTAAGTGTTCAGAGCACTTGCTAACAACCACCTATCAATTGTTTCTATATGTTGCTCATTTCAAATATTTGAGAGGGAAGGAGATATTTTTCTGTTTGAAAGACAAAGAAATAAACAGAATTGTCTGGGTTTTTTATTACTATATGTCTATCACATGTTTTCATTCTTTTAAAATATTTAATAGCATCTGCAAAACTCTCTGATATCCTTATCTATCTCTTCCCTGGTACATGCTATTATTCTTATATCCCACTGAGAGCTAACTTTCGTATTGGCACAGCAAGGACAAAAATGATGATATGTATGCTGAGGCAAGAATGAAAGGAGAAAAAATGATCAAACATCAATCAGCAAAATCGCAGAATACATTTCAGAAGACACAGGTTTTCATGCCAGACTTACATTAACTAGTTGTTATGAATTCAGACAAGTCATTTATCCTCCCAGAGTGTTAGTTTCCTCAGCAGCCACGTCTTTTCATCTCGGAATTTTCATTTTCAAATCTAAGAGTATGCTTCCAATTAAGAGAAAAGCAATCCTGAGTCTTTCACAGTTAATCAAAAGAAAGTTTATGGCCTTCAGATCCTTTCAAGAGCGTTTCATGTGCTATATAAAGATTTGACAACAGTTGATCTACCATGGGCTATTTTTCTTCCTTCATTTTAAAGAAATTATGTGAATATGGGTCACCTTATTTAATCCATTACCTGCTAATAGCCTCTTTTATGATTAGCCCAAAGGTCTAAAATAATAACTAATAATCATCTGCTTATTAGAAAACTGTCTGCTTCTGAAGACACTCCTACTTCCTCTAAACTCAACAACCCATCATAATTCATGTTCATACTCCCAGGGTTTACTGATCTCTCTGAGTAGTTATAGCATATGGCACAGTTATCCTCTCCGGGAGGATAGACCAATTTATTTCAAATAGAAAGGACTTATCAGATCTAGACAGATCTTTAAAACACCTGTAAGATAATTTGGATTCACGGTAGTAATAAAATAGCAAACAAATTTCCCTCTCCAGAAAATGATAGATTACTGTGTTTCATTGAGCAGACTTTTCCTTATCTGATTTGTTTTAAAAATGATAAATAGGTCTCCATAAATCTGAAGGAAACCCAGGAGTCACCATCTACCTAATTGAATCAGAGCTTATATGATTCAAAGAGATAAGAACACATTAAACAAATGAAGATATTTTACATTGCAAAAGTGGATATAAAATTCACCTTTGAAGAATACAGTGTAAAACATGGATACTCAAAACAGATAAATTATCTAAATTATAATGTAATTAGTGGTAACTGTCTCCATTGATGAATAAAATTCTGTTTGAAGTGTCACTCTTACATTTGCAAATATTTTGACCAGTTTTATTATGATTTCCTTGTACATTTATGTATTGATTACCTAGTTCCTTGCAGTTTATAATGATAGCTTTTGTTAGCAAACTTTCCTATCTGTTCACAATGTAGTATTCTCCATTATCAATTATTAAATGTTTCATGATTTTAATTTTTATCTTTTTAGAAAAAAAAAGTCCTCCTTAAGCTACACATTTCTTTTCCAATTCTTGCTTTCAGCATTTGACAGGCTTCCTGTCTCACTTTGCTCTGCTCTTGGGCTCTGCTTGTCCACTTCTACCTGCACTCATGAGACTTCTGCTTCACTTCCTCTTCAATCTTTGTTATGGTTTTTTTTGTTCTGTTTTGTTTTGGTTTTGGTTTTGGTTTTGGTTTATTTTTTTAAAATTCAGTAGTTTTATTAATAGTATTGTCACAGAATTGCCCAGTCATCACCACAATAAATTTTAGAACATTTTCATCATCCCCAAAGAAATCCTGAACCCATTAGCATTCATTCCCCATTTCCCTCCAATTTCCCCAGCTTCCAGCAACTGTTAAATTACTTTTGATCTCTACATATTTTCTTATTCTGGATATTTTATATAAATGGGATCATATCATATTTGGTGTTTTGTAACTGGTGTATTACTTTTTGATTATCTACTTTCTCTTCAATTTTTCTCAAAAAGAGTACTCAAGCTCCTTCCCTGATCACTTCTGGGAAAATTTTTGGCTTTGAAATTCTGTTCTGGCTGATTTTTTCTTCCAATAAGGCAGGAGGAGATCTGGACATCCATGGTGACTTTCAGAACAATGTGGTTTCCCTAGACAAGGAAAGAGTTAGTTTCCAATTGATTTTCATGAACAATATCATAAATACCATTTGTAATCAGGGATCCTTGTCACGTATCTTGAGATACAAATACAAAATCTGTCTTTAGCATGAGACTGGAAGATAATTGTTTTATTTCATATCAGGAGACCTCTCGAAACAAAACAGAATTCCTTGTTTTAAGATGGTTAAATGGATACTACCGAAAATCATCAGATTCTTTTCAGTTTATGGTTATATTCATACATCTCTTCATTTTAAGGGAAGTGAGGGGAGGAAAAGAAACAATAATAAGGTGAAAAAATGTAGATTTTAAGAAGCTAAGGCACATGTGATGCAATTGAAAAGGGCATTGCCTAAGTAGGCACAGAAGACTTTTGAAAATATATTAATAAATGAGATCACACTACCCAGCTCAAAATTCCCCAAGGACTTCCTATCCTATTTAGAATAAAATTCAAACTTGTTAATGATCTATAAGAACCTACATTATCTGATCCTTGCCAGTATCTCCAACCTCATTTCTTTTCACCCCATCACCCAAATCCTGACCCCCAGTGAGTCCGCTGGAGCTTCACATGCATTCTCTCCATTTCCTGAGCGAGCCAAACTCATTTTCTTCTGTATGGTAGCACTTGCTATTCCTTTTGTGGAATGCTCTACCTCCAAATCTACCCAAGGGTCACTTCCTCTCTTCTGTTGGTACGTGACCTCCTCAGAGATGTCTTCCTTCTATTAGAAATAAAGACAAGCTTTCCTTACCATCACTCCCTAGACCCTCGGAGTTTCATTTATTTCATAACACTGTAGAAAATATTTCCTAGCATGAATTGGACTACCAAAAATTATTTGTGAGAAAATGAATGTAACTAATAAGTTTACTTTCAGAGTAAAATGAAATAATGTATGAAGAGTACTGAATAGAATGCCTGGCACATGATAAGTTCTCAAAAAATCATCTTCTACTATTACAACTTACCATAGCTATCTTTTTCCATTGGATTTCCAGCTTCCTCAGAGCAATGGCCATGTCTTTTTTGCTTACTACTCTATCCTGAGCACCTAGTACAGTAGTTCCTGACTCATAAAAAGTATGCACTGAATCTTTTTCTTTGAATGATGAAAGAAATGATATGATGTGATAGGCAGCACTTAAAATAGCTGCTAATCAAACCAGTGGCGAAGATCTGAATAATACTCCTAGCTCAATCACCAAATGTATGAAATTAAGCAAGAATTTAATTTCCTCTTGTCGAATTATATTGCCTATATGTAAAACCTGATGCTAAGTGCAATACAAGAAGCAAAGATAAACAGCAATATATGCAACTCCTGCAAAGCTCAAGATAGGGCTAAGAACAACTTGCTTGGTGTGAAAATGAGAGAGTGCAGTTAGACAAAGCATACTTGTGAATTTAGATAACATGGAGAATAACATTTTAACAACTGAATGGAGAAAGGAAAATGAAGCAAGCCAATATTGATCTATAATGTAAATAAGAGAAAATGATTTTATAGTCCACAGATCACATTTAATTAAATTTAATCAAGTAAACCATTAATCATTAATTACAAATCTACAATTATTATCATGTCGCAAGAAAAATACAACCATGCCATTTTCACTAAACTATTGTCAATTCTAGGTATATGTAACATCCACCAAAATACTCTAAAAATCAAGTTTAGTAGCAAATTTCCAAATCATGAAAAAGAACAAAAGTAAAATATTTTAAATTAAAAAAATCTAAAGATACAATCCATGATATAATGACCCAAATATAAGAAGAAAAATAATGATTTATTTTAGGGCACCAAGAATCTCCATGTAGGTAACAGAACCTACTTAGAGCCAGAGAGAAGAAATTTAAAGCATTTTTATTATATTTTACTTTTGAAAGCTTGCCAGATCAGTTTATAGCACAATAATGAATCCTAGCTTTCAAAATCTATGTGCCGAACTCCTGATTTTGAAGCAAGCTCAATCTGCAAAATTATTCCAGAAGCATTCCCCAAATTTTCCCTTCAACTAAAATAAAAACAAATAGCTTTGTGTTACTCTTATCAGCCTTTCTGTACTAATTGTACAAAAGCTTCTTGAATCACTTCCTCTAAAACATAAGAATAATTTCTCAAAAAATCAGGATAAATTAACTTTTCAGACTGCTTTTATAACATAAATAGCTTATTTTCAGCTTGTTCTCTTTGAATTATCTATTAAATTAGATGTATTAGGTAAATAAGTATTCGCTGGACTCGTAGGGTTGTAGCTGTCTGTTCTTGGTATGCTCTTGGCTAAAGAATGACCAGACATACCAAAAGCAAGGCAAGTATGAAATGAAGTTTATTGAGAAAGGACGAGATAGGTTCACAGAGCAAGAGCAAGATACATTCGTGGTAAATGATGAATGGACCCGCTCCCCCTGTCATAACAAGAAGGGTTCTGGTTATGGTCTGGGCTCTTGTTTTATAGTGCCTGGACTGGGCCCTCCTCAGGGCTCAGACATCACCACTGAACGACTATGATGGATAGTTAATGACATAATAATTAGCCTCAGGTTATTCTAGGTCACTTTCTAAATCCTATTGTGCCTGGGCTGCCTGGCCTGAGGGCTGGAGGATTTCCTGCATTCTTTTGCAGATCAGTAGGGGTTCCTCCTTCTTCCAAGGTGTGGCAGTTGTTTGGGGCAAGATTAAGGATGGGACAGCACCAAGACCAGATGCCCACCCTTGTCCTTCTTCCCGGATGGGTCAATTGCTCAGGCAGCACCAAGGCAAGGCACCCATCTTTGTCCCTGCAAGAGCTGGAATCCCTATCTACCTAACAGATCTGGATTGAAAAGCTTCTTCAATTAGCTTAAAATTGGCATTTTTCTATAGACAAGCAGCTAAATTGCAGCACACGCTCCATATAGTTCAAGTTTAATGATGGATTAAAGTCATTAATACAAAATATCTCTTTTATTTAAAAAAAAGAGAATTGCATCGTTTCTACATAAATTCCCTCTGAATGACTCTTAAATGTGATATTATACTCCCATAACCAATTCTACCAAAAATTACATTAGAAAATCTAGAAAAAGAAAAAAAGTGTATTCTAGTAAGTATTATTTGGCTCATGTTTTATATTAACTTTAAAGCACAAGAGTATGATTCCTTTATTGTGAGGATCATGACCCTAGCGAGAAAAGCTGTGGGCAATTCTCCAACACTGCCCAAATGGGCAGAGGGAGCATTTACTGTTGCATTTCCTGTTTCATGTTCATAATACTTGAAACTGCATAAACTATTTTTCTTCTATTATCTGAATTTTGCCAAGAATTTACATGCTAAAATAAAGAGGAAAATCTGTTGATGGGAAGAACTCACTCCTGCAGACTCACTTAAGAACAAATATTCACAAGAATAAAAATAAAAGATTTACAAATGTGCCAGCAAATAAAAATAATTAGGACATCCTAAATGAGAGAACCACCTCCTAAACTGATGCAGCTGATATTTGCAAAAGCAGGATAGCCCCTAAGTAGGCAAAAGAACAGGGACACCCCTCATCAACCTGCACTTTCTCTTGAATAGTGGTCCTTCTGGCCTCATAAATAGCATGTGACAGATAGAACTTGAACATAAGTGCTGTACACACTGGCATCTATTTTGTGACTCATTTGGAAATGTATATTGCCAAAATATTAAAATGCTTCATTCAAAGTTGTCCTTTTAATGGGATTACTGCATTGTGAGTTATGATCTTGTAATTTCTCAGAAAATTTGCCCTAATTGAATGTCACAAAAAAGTTCATGAAAATTAATTAACAGTGATTCAAACCTTAGAATTCTATCTATGGGAACTATTTCAGTAATGAAGTATAACCAGTACATTAAATAAGCATGATGAGGAGCTGTGAACAAAATGCATCTCTAGAAATCTGGTTACCAGTCTCCTTTCTCACAAAATCCTCTGTCTGGTCCCCTTTTGAAAACTCTCTGATCTCGCTAAGAGAACAGGAATCATGGAACAGAATCTCTCTCTATCCCTTTTATATTTGAGCATATTGAGCATATTTGAGCTGATCGAGGTTAGAGGGGGCTCTTGTTTCAGAACACTCTGGTGTTAGATATCTGTCACTCTGTAACCTCGAATGAAACTGCAGCTCAGCCACACTGTGAGTTACAGTAATAGTTTAGCTACCCCATGAATGGCAAACAAAAGTACATAAATAAATAAATACAGAAATAAGCAAACAAGGAAATAATGAACTCTAAGATATACCTATGTACACATACACATTTATAATTATTTTCAATCCCGAGCTTTCGAGCTTTAACATGGGTTTTTCAGCTCTTTCCATAGAGAATAAGGGATATTAAATTCATGGATGTTTAGTAATATGGGGCTGCCACTGAGGTTATTAATTTTCAACTATGTATCCAGTGACAGCCACAGTGCTGTGCTGTGAATGAAATAGCTTTGATTCTCCACTAAGTGTGGATTCAAAGCTCAAATATAGATACACCAGTCATGATAAAGGTAGAATCCAACAGGGGTCCTGCCAGTAATAGGATTTAGTTTAAACAGCTGTGTATTCCACTAGTACTCTCCTTTCATTTTATACAGCAAGTAGTGACCGTTATAATTAAGAATTAAATGTACCGACACCAGGGACTACAAGAAAATAAATTGAAGTGTCACCAACAGCATTTATTATAGCCTATAATTATGTATTTATGTACTTGATTAATTTCTATTTCCTGTCTGTATCACCAAAATGTATATACGAAGAGGGCAGATACCTTGTCTTTATTATTCATCACATATTTCCAAGTAATCAGAACAATAATGTCTAGCACAAAGTAACATTTAGTAACATGATGGACTGAAATGTATTGAAGGATGAATGAATAAATTAATAAAAAAATAAATTTTAATGAATACTGGAATTAATTCTAGAATGGAGATTTAATTTTTAAAGTATAACAAATATGTTTTTGTTAATTGATTTTTATTTATAGTTGACACATTATACTATATACTTATGGGATACAGCTCGATGTGATGTTTCAATCCCTGTAAACATTGTTAATGATCAAATCAGGGTAATTACCATATCCATCACTTTAAACCTTTATCATTTTTTGTGTGATAATGGTAACATTCAAAATTTTCTCTTCTAGCTATCTGGAAATACACACATCATTGGTATTAACTGTAACCACCCTGCCATAATAGAACACCAGAACTTACTCTTTTTGTAAAATTGTAACTTTGTACCTGTTGACAAATTTTCCCGATCCCTTTTCCCACTTTTCTGCTCTCTGCTTCTAGGATATCAACTCTTTTCGATTCCACAGATGAGTGAGATCATGTGGTGTTTGTCTTTCTGTGTCTGGCTTATTTCGCTTGGTATAATATCTACCAGGTTCATGTAACTTTTCATGTTTCCTAGTTAATGACCAACTCTAGACACTGATTTTTTTTAGGTTATTATAATCATAAGGCTTTTTCATTTGTAATTCAATCCCAGAGCTGAGAGAGAGGAGAGAGATTTGACTAGGAATAAACAGGAAAGAGAAATTAAAAGTGATTAAAACAAATAACTCCTTTCACATTAGCTAAAAAATAAAGTCTAGAGAATATTAATGTAGAAGTACAAGCATGGATAACTATATTTGTTTCCTCAGGCTGCCATAACAAAGTACTACAAATTGGGTGGCCTAAAACAGCAGAAATTTATTCTCTTATGGTTTTGGAGCTTAGAAATCCAAAGTCAGAATGTAAGCAGGTAGCTCCTCTGGAAACTCTGAGGAAGAATATGTTTTGTTCCTCTCTCCTAGTTCCTGGTGGCTGCCTGCAGCTCCTGCTGTTATCTGGCTTGGGGCTGCACAACTCCAATCTCGACCTTCATCTTCACATGGCATTCCTATCTCTGTCTCAGTGTCTCAAATCTCTCTCCTCTCTTATAATGACACCAACATTAGATTTAGTGCTGACTGCAAATCCAAGATGATCTTATCTCAAAATCCTTAACTTAATTATACCTGCAAAGACTCTACTTCCAAATAAGGTCATATTCACAGATACCAAGGTTTAGGAATTAGACATATCTTTTTGGGAGACACAGTACAACCCCCTGCAGCAACTCTCAGGTATTGGTCAATGGAAGCCAATATTAATCCTCTTGAGAACTATAAATTTAGTTAAGCTCACCTATTTCCCTGCTTTTCTCTCTGAAGAGAAGGCTCTGATTTCTCCATATATAGGTTCAGATGTACCCCAGATCTCACACTAATGTGGTTTAATCCTTCCTTTTAGATTGGATTCCTGCCTGTGAACTCCTGTCACACTGGCCAACTGGAATAATGACCACTTGCGTTTCCAGCTCTCAAGTGTCAATTCCTGTCTGCAGCTAAACAAATCCTATTCAATTTGCTCACCACCTTCGCTAATATTGTGTCTAAATCACTACAGAGGCCTGGACCCTTAGCTTTGCTCACCTGTGGTTTTCCTCTCTGTCCATCATCCCAGCCTGTGGTTCACCTTAGACCACACATTTCCTACCAGATATGCCAACTCTGTCTTCCCTGTGTTGTCAGGGAAAACCATCCTATCTCATGTATTCAACTATTCAGAAAGCAACATCCTACCTTGATGGTTACTCTTCACTGAGCTATGAAGTTGCCTGAAATTCTACATTAGAGTGTGTGATCGTCAAATGTCTTCTTATAGAGAATTGCTTAAGTTAGATTGTGTTCTGACAATAGAGAGAGAAGAGCTGGAAGCCCTTAGGAAATGCTGTGAGTACTCAAGGACAGCATAAGCCTGGGAACCAACTAGATGCTCCAGAAGAGAATCTGCTTGTTTCAAATATTTCCTGCAGCTGTCCTGCCTTCAGTCCAGTAATTCTCACTAGTCATTTTGCTGCCTTTTCCTCCACTTATCTCAACATGATGGTGAACATTACAGAGTGAGAATGTCACATTTTCCCAAAATGCAATTAGCATTATTTTACATCAAGTATAATATTTCAGGCCCTGCAGAAATTTAAGGAAAATAAAAGTTTCTCTAGCATATACTTCTCTCAGAGGCTTGTAAGAAATAGTCTTCCTCACAGACACAAAATTCAACTGGGTATGGAAGGTACCATGTTTTCCTGGATAAGACACCGAGCCAGAGGGAGGAAACCCGACTTTCTATCCCAAGTAAGCCATTAACCTACTTTGTGAGCTCAGACTATTGAGAACTTAGCTTCCTCCATCCATGTAAACCAGCATAGGTATTAGATTCATCTGAACTCAAAAAAAATAGTTATAATCATTAGGCAGGATTCAATATTACAAAAAGAAAAGAGAATTGCTGTAGAGATCTGCTGGATCCAGGAAGCAGTAGTCATTAGTGACACTTCCTTAAATGTTGACACCTGGTGCTGCAATGCACATTCTTTTAGCAAATTGAAACAAGGACCTTGTATTCATTAAAGTGAAAACAGATATCAATCACAAATGCTGGTAGTCTGTCAAATTTTATAATTAATAATTTCATATCAAATCTAAATTTCCAGCTTTTCTTGAAAGATCAGAAACTCTCCAGCACTAATCCTGTATCTGAACAAGGCATTAAACAACTGGAGCTGAACGCTGTTGCTCACTTTAGACAGGGCATGGGATTTCTAGTTTGCCACAGTCCCCACCATTCCCTCTTGTTTCCTTGAGACCAAGGTTGAAAATCAGTTGCTATGCTTGTGCTGTTTTTCCAATACCAGGTCTATTTCATATATTTATAGCACAAACCTATCCTCTAGAGGAACTGACATTTGCAACTGTGGTGTAACATATCTCAGATATACCCTAAATGAAGGTATGTCAGTATTGGTTTCTGTGGAAGGATGAGTCTTTTGCGATGTAGACTTCTAGAGGGAGGATGGACCTTGATTGTGCACCTCTGCTCCCTATACCAGTTATCGAACTGGGAACTTTGTAGGTGCCAGGAATTGTGTGACTCCAGGATTTTTGTGTTACCAAAATTCTATCTATGAAGACCTCAGTGATGCTCTGGAAAGGACAATGCAGGTCTGGGCAATAGTAAGCATTTTTTCTTTCTTTCCTTATAGACTTCCTCTCCAGGCTGAGCTTCTTCCCTTTTTTGTTTAAGACTGTCACAGAAGTAGACAGCCATTTTAGCAATACACCTTGCAGCATATACTTAACCTTTGTATTAATTTGAGATTGGCTATCTTCTTCCATCTTGTAGAAGACTAAGGCCCTGTCTTTTGGGCATCCTCTGTGTAAGAGTCCATTGAGGTTTTCGCAGACTTGAAAGATCAGGAAAGATTGATCTGTTTGCAAGGCAATGCCTCAAGCTGACCAAGGATAAAATTTCATAGATGAAAAACAAATAAAATCAATTTTCATCTTTTCCTTAGCTAAATCTTGCTAATAACAGATTTTTTTAACTCTTTCAGCTCCCTCAGCTGCTTTTGAGATTTTTTCCACACCAGGACAGAAGAAAAGTGAAAACAATTCTATAATCATAATTCAAAATGAAATCCATACTCGTTCTCACATAAGAAAACAAAAAGGGTAAGGGAGAAGAAACTGTGAATATGAAGCATATTGCTCTATAATTTGTTTTTCAAGAACTTACCAAGTTATCATCAAAGTAATGATGTTTCCCTTCCTGTGAACGTTAGTAGATGTCATAAGCATTGTATACATTATGAAGCTTTCCAGGTCGCAGCAATAGTTAGAAATGTAAGACTTTGGCCCAGTGTGGTGACTCACACCTGTAACCTTAACACTTTGGGAGGCTGAGGAGGAAGGATCACTGAGGCCAGGAGTTCGAAACCAGCCTGGGCAATAATGAGATCCCATCTCCACAAAAATTACAAAAATTAGCTGGCTGTGGTGATGCATACCTGTAGTCCCAACTACTCAGGAGGTTGAGGCAGGAGGATCGCTTGAACCCAGGAGTTTGAGGTCACAGTGAGCTATGATGATGCCACTGCACTCTAGCCCAGGCAACAGAGCAAGATGCTGTCTCAAAAAAAATAAAAAAAGAATCACAAGACTTGGCTTGCACAGACAAATTGTATGACAAAATAAGACAGTTGTCTAAATATACTACTTTAATGGTTGGGATAGCCTGTTCTTCAACTGACAGAGAGAATACTAGTTTCATAACCTGACAGCAGAATAGGTGAAAAAACTGAAAGTTTTAAAACCACTGAAACGGTCTCTGACTTCATCAGTATTCCTTTAACCTTTACTGGGAAACCTACATGCTTCATCACAAACTAGAGTTCCATTAGAGTCATCCTTCACCTTGAGATTTCAGACTTCTGGAAAGTACCTGACTTCTCCCCTATTAATTCTAAATAAATATTACTGATAAGAAAGATTATAAAGATGATCACTATTTCTTAGGATAATCAAAAATTTCATCTTGATCCACAAATTCCTGACTCAAATATCAACTCTTCACAATAGCCATCCATTGATCAAGTAATCATTATGCTAATTTTAACTACTTCATGAGTCAAATTCCAAATATAAAATATGTATTTGACATGACTATTATTTTTTTAAAACAATTTTTAAAACAAAGATCTACACTAGTTAATGGTGTATATGTGGAAGTGCTTAGGGGTGAAGTCTGCAACTTTTAAGAACTTCAAAAACTAAGATGGATTGATGGATGTCTGGACAGATGATGGATATACACATATAATAAAGCAAACATAGCAAAATGTTCATTGCAGAATCTAGGGTAGTAGTGGATAAATGGATATTCATTATACAACTCTTTCTCTTTTTTGTATGTTTAAAATTTTTCATAATAAAATGTGGAGGGAAAAATTCAGCTGAGGTATGATATAAAAAATATAAAACAACTAGAGCAATGTGGACACTGACCAATCAAAACAAATGCTACCCATAAACGACTGGTAGGGACAGCCTGTTACATGCATTGATTCAATCATCCCTGTTATCAGCTCTGAAATTTAGGAAATTTGGGGAGTACTAGAGATATAATGATGAGGTAGGAGCCTTGACCTCTAAGAGCTGCCCCTTTTATGAAATATAAAGGTTTAGACAGTAGCATAATCATCAACAGTTCACACAACATGAAAAAATAAAATTCTCCTGACTTTACTTAATTTATTTTTCCTGCTGTGACCCCAATTGCATAGCACAAGAAAAACAATTAACTTTTCATCAAATTTTACACTTTATTGTGATCTGATCATTTAAATGGTTCCTTTAGGGCAGCAATGTTTTTTCTTAGAAAAACAAATGTTTAATCTCAGACTTCTCAGGCTTCTCTCCATCTCCCTGGCTCCTCTCCAAGATGTCGTCTGAATGTACGTGCCACAAGGCAGGAGGTATATGGTTTCCACAGTCTCACAGTACAGAGAATGAGCTGGACTTTATCTCCGAGCACTGTCTTCTGACCCTCTGGTCTCCGAGATGATTCCCTTCCTCCACCTTCCTTGCATTCACATCTGCATTCCACAACTGTGACAGTTCATAATCTCTGCTGTTCTTGGTCAGAGCGCTGAAGATTTCCCTGGGCCAGGGTGCCCTACTTTGGCTTTCCGGAGTTCCTTACCCCTTGCTGTGGGGCCTGAAATGACTACTTGGTCTCACCTGTGCCGCATAGGAACCAATCTTGGCCCAGGAAAGACCTACTGCAAGGCCTCTTCTTGCTGGAGCAACCGGCCAGGTTGCCAAGTTGCCTTTACCAAGAGGTGATGCATTGGCATTCAGGTAAGTTTGGAAGAATCTGTGCAAGACCTCCTTCTACAAGCCCTCTCTTTGACCAGCGACTCCGTCACCTTTCCAGTACGTGTCCCCTTCTACGATCTTCAGCCTCTTGGGACTGGGAAGAGTGAGAGTGGCAAGTATTGGAGCCACATGCTTTATAACTTCCTTCAATCTTTTCTCTTCCAGCAACCAAGGTATATTAATTTTATATTGCTGCTGTAACAAATTGGCACAAAGCAGCTTAAAACAACATTCATTTATTATCTTACCATTCTCTAGCCCAGAAGTCTGGACACAGTGTGGAGCAGCAGGGCCCTTCTGCTTAGCCGTACATGGCTCGAATAAAGGTATTGCATTGCTGGGCTGCATTCTTTCTGGAGGCTGTATGGAAAAATCCACTTGGAAGCTCTTTCAGGTTATTGGACAAACTCAGTTTCTTGTCTTTATGGAGCTGAGGTCCCCACTTCCTTGCTGGCTGTCAGTCAAGAATGAGTCTTTGCTTCTCTAAATTGCATGCATTCCTTCTCATCATTTCCATCTGGCCTCCCTCCAGCAACAACAGAATATGAGTCTCTCTCACACTTCAAATCTTTTCCCCTTACGCTATGTTTCTCTGCCTTCCTCTTTTGCTTCCAGCAGGAAAAGTTCTCTGCTTTTAAGGGCTCCCAGGATGCAATCAAGCCCACCTGGATAATCCAGGATAATCTCCCTATTTTAAGGTTTCCAACATATTTACATTTGGAAGGGGAGGGGAGTATTCTGCTGACTAAAGTGGTATTAATGATTTTCCTCTTCCTGTATGGACCTCCCTTAGATAAAACACTTTGATCTAATCAATTGAGCTTACCATTGATATATTACAAGAAAGTCAAAAAAAAATTATAAAATCTCTCTTCCATAAAATTTGGCACAGATAATGGTGATAGACACACAACTTAGGAAAATACTAAAAGCCACTGAATGTATATATTTTAAAAGGGTGAATTTCGTGGCATGTGAATTATAACTCAAAAAAATCCATTATTTAAAATGAAAACAAAAAACTTGGCTTGCAACACTGTTCTGCCCTGGAGATAAGTCTATTGACATGGCAGCCTGCAGAAGAACAGTTATAAAAAGAAAATTTTAAAATTTAGGCTTATTTACAAAATATCATCCTTATTATATACCTACATGAGGTAGTGAGACAATAACTCTAATACGTAAAGGGCAGTCATCATATGCTAGGCTCAGCCTGAATGTGGTATGCATATTAACACATTTAATCCTATCAACAAGTCTCTGAAATAGATAACAGTAATGTGCTCATTTTACAAAGAAAACTGAAGTATGGAGAGTATAAGTCAAACTTGCCAATGAATGCTAGCAGCTGGAGTTCAAATGTAGGCATTATGGGCTCCTGAGTTCATGCTTTTAACCACTGTTATAAAGCAAGACGGTTTTTTACAAGAGCACTGGATGACAGTGTAAGATTTAGACAGACTGGGGTTTTATAGCCAGACTTACTTTTTATTAATTATGGTTAGAGGGGGCCAGTTATTTTATCTGAAACTCAATTTTCTTATCTGCAAAAAAGTGTGTATCAGTACCACAAACTTAAGCACGAATTTGCCTGGCTCAAACAACAGAGATGTATTGTCTTACAGTCCTGAAAGTTAGAACCCCAAGATCAAGATATCATTGGGGTTGATTCCTTCTGGGGAGCTATGAAAGAAAATCTGTTTCATGCTTTTCTTCCGGCTTCTGGTGATTTTCTGGCAATCTTCGGCAGTCCCTGGCTTGCATATCTCTTGTCTTCATCTTCACATGCATTCTCCTTGTGTGCATGTCTCTCTGTCCAAATTTCCCCATTTTATAAAGACACTACTCATATTGAATTAGGGCTACCCTAATGACCTCATCTTAACTAATTACATCTACAATGACCCTAATTCCAAATCAAATTCTAAGGTAATTGGGATTAGAACCTCAACAACTGAATTTAGGGGGGACACAATTCTACCCCTAACAGAGCATAATTATATCTACCATGGAGGGCTGCTGTGAGAGTGAAATAAGATTGTGCATGTGAAGTGCCTAGAACGGTGCCTGTCCCATAATAGAATGTCTGTAAATGCAGCAATTACTACATGAAATAATGACGATATTAAAAGTAACCAAAATGGCCTCTAAGATCCAAAAAAAAAAGTAACCAAAGAATTTTTAGAGTAGAAATGAAGAAGAAAAGGAAGACAATTAATCACATTCTGATTGGAATCTTGTAAATAATTTTGGCAACCCAAGGATGCCTCAGAGCCTAGGAGATTCTACTGCCCAATCTAACCTCAGATACACTTCCCCTGCCAACTCTGCTCACAGTTCCTCTTCCTGCTCTTGACCTAACCCACTGCATAAATATATATAAGCAGAGAGGAAAAGAGATCTAAAAACTGAGAAACACAAAGCTCAGGATTCTTCCTAAAGGGACTTGCAAGTTTTTCAAGTCCAGTGTTAGGAAGAAAGATGGCCTGAGTCAAAGGTCAAAAGTCAGGTGTAAGGAAATGAGCAAAGGACAAGAATTCAGGAAACCAGATTTTAGTCCCAGTTTTGATTAATTAGCTGTAGAACTTTGAGTCCCTTGATCATAGCATATTTGAATTTCCTTAATTGCATTAATAGAATAAGAAGCTTAGAGAATTGCTTTTAAAGACCTTTCCAGCTCCAATTTTCTCTATTTTTGATCTCCAAAGTGTTCTTGGAAGAAGGTACAAGCTCTGAGCTGTAATTGCCATTCCTTTAGCTTGGAAAGGAAAAAAATTCGAGGAAAAAAGAGTTAAAAAGAGAAAGTCAAAAGTGAAAATGTTGTGAAAGAAATTCAATAATAAAAGCCTTTCATCTGTGTGGAGCTTTCTAACCTATAAGGCAGATTCACATACAGTAAGGAGGAGTCATGGCAGGTTTGATCTTTGGTACAAATAAGGAAAATGAGGCTCACAGAATTTAATAGCCTTGCTTCCATACTCTGAATATCCACAATGTAGAGTGAAGAATCACACAAATAATATACAGACTATTTTTTCCCACATTCCCTCTTTTGGTATGTGGAATCATCTTTTCAGTTCTGATGACATTCCAGAGAGTCTATGTTTAGCAGTGTGGTACAAGATCAATTTAGTTAAGCAACATGGGCAATGGCAGGTACTCACCTCTCAGGTGCCCACTTTACTTGTGGCCCTTAGAAATCTAGGGCCAGAGGATCTGTGTCTGTGATAAGCATAAAGATCAAACAGTAAAGACAAGGGAAAGGAGTCATTAGCGTGAAAGCAGAAGAATTTGTCACAAATCGAACTGTTAACTTCCTGCCTTTCCTCTTATCTTAACAGAGAGGCATGTTATTCACCACAAGAGGCTGAATTCTGGAGCACAAGTGCTGGTTTACATAATTTACCTCCTAACCTACTTTATAACATTAGAAGAGTCAGGCAATATGTTGAAAAATGTGACCAATTTAGACAGTACTGCAAAACGTGCCATTTGGTCTCATTTATCATAATAGGGATTTAAAAGGACACTCATGAGCCATTTAGAACCCATGAGTTAGTTGAGCAGAACAAGTGGTTTTGCACAAGATCTACCCTTAAATCATTTAGTGCCTTTTTGCATCATTAAAAGCAAATCATGTTTTTTAAAAACTGCAAGAGTCATAACAATTAACTTCTCAGAAAAGCGATTTCACCACTCCTTAAAGGGCTTGTAGGGGTGAAGAGGACCACCTTTATTCTAAATTCCAATCCCTCTGAGACACCCCAGTGTGTTTTTCCCCCTGGTCTGTGTGACGGGAAAATGGAACTTGCTTGGCCACCTCCTGCGCCCTTTGTAGCAGTCTCCAGTGACAGAGTGTTAGCTGACTCTGGGAACTCTCAGTCCAGCAGAAGAGAGAAGCCACCTGGCAGCCTTTCTGAAACAAGCAATGCCAAACACAGAGCACAAGGAAAAAGAGGGAGGCAGCTTCGTGCAGGGGGCCGGGCTGCACAGTGGACTCATTACAGACCCGATCTGGTCTTCCACTCCTGAGCACCGTGCCCCTTCATGGAAGTTTGCAGTAGAAAGAAATTCATATCTCCCCATCCCACTCCCACCCCATTTGACATCAGAGCCCAGACTGGGATCCCACCATTGCTTATCAGTCATTGTCACTCTGTGAACACAGGACACTAAGACCTATAGTGAAGAGACAATTTTGAACACTAAGGATAGCCGTTCAGACCTCTCTTGAGAGGCAGAGACCCTACTAATGCTATCAATATCTACTTCAGTGACCATGTTCCCATACTAAGAACCAAGGATACAAACATTATCTATGGTACATGAGAATTCCCACAGGACTATCTCATTGTGGCTACCATAACATCATTTTTACTGACCTCTATTACAGCTTTTGTCACTAAACGTCAAATTTATGTATTTAAATAATAATAGTGATAAATTAAGCCTTACACGTGTTAGCTTCCTTGATCCATACCATAAACCTGAAGTAGGTGCCATGATTGTCCGATGTTAGAGGAGGGGAAATTGAGCAGTGGTGCGAGTGGGTCACTTCCCCTAGGTGTGACTCCACCAACCCAGGTCCGACCCCAGTGACTAGCCTTTGATTCTTTGCTGATGTTCCCATAATGACCTGTCTACCATGTTGGGCAGTAAGCTCCCTTAGGGCAGAGCTGCTTGTTATACGTCTCTGAATCCCCAATGTCTGACATATAATAGCTTGTCTAACACACTCCACTAATCCTTCTGTCTAAAACATCCTTTCTTTAAGGTCATCAACAAAGATTCATTCATAGAAAAAACAGATTAAAAAATTAGTAAATATACCCTGGCCAAGTGCACTTTAAAACTTGTTAAATTGACTGTAGTACTGAATACTTGCCCTTAACAAGCTGTTGGAGGCCAGGCTGACAAACTCATTTGGGAAAGTTTCCTTGATTCGGTATTATTCTTTTACATATTTAAATTATTTTTTGTGTATATATATTTTTTTGAGACAGAGTCTCACTCTGTTGCCCAGGCTATAGTGCCATGGCATCAGCCTAACTCACAGCAACCTCAAACTCCTGGGCTCAAGCGATCCTCCTGCCTCGGCCTCCCGAGTAACTGGGACTACAGGCATGCACCACCGTGCCCAGCTAATTTTGCATATTAAAATTATTAATCAAGCTATAATATTATTCACTTTTATACTAAAGCAGATAAGGTCTACATGATCATTGTCTAGGAATCATAACAAGTTTTTTGTTCTTTAATACTCAATTGAGAGATAAGTTTTTTTGAAAAATCAAATATAAAAGAGAGAAAGGAACACTTATACACTGTTGGTGGGACTGAAAATTAGTACAGCCTCTATGGAAAACAGTATGGAGATTCCGCAAAGAACTAAAAGTAGACCTACCACTTGATCCAGCAATCCCACTGCTGAGTATTCACCCAAAGGAAAAGAAGTTGTTTTTATCAAAGAGACACCTGTACTCAAATGTTTATTGCAGCACAATTCACAATTGCAAAGATCTGGAATCAACTCAAATGTCCATCAATTCATGAGTGGATTAACAAAATGTGGTATATGTATACCAGGGGATACTACTCAGCCATGAAGAGTGATTACTTAATTCCTTTTGCAAGAATATGGATGGAACTGGAGATCATCATTCTAAGTGAAGTATCTAAAGAATGGAAAAACAAACACCATATACATTCACTATTAAATTGGAACTAACCAATGAGCACCCATGTGCATAGAGGGAGATATAACTCAATGGAAATCAATCGGAGCAGGAAGAGGAGGGGCTGGGTTAAAATCTACCTGACAGATATAATGAACACTATCTGGGTGATGGGCACACTTATAACCCTGATCCACGCATTACAAAAGCAATCCTTTTAACCCAAAACATTGGTATCCCCATGATACTACCTCACACATCAACAAATATAATCTCAGGAAAAGTATCTTTTCACTTTTCTGGATTACATATACTTACGATAAATATTTAACATCATTTCTTAAGTTAATCAATTTTGAAGTAGCAATTATTAATAGTTAGAAAAAATGGAAATAAGATATGGTTTTCAGAAAACATTTTAAGCATACACTAATTTAGCAGCACACCTCCTAAAAAGCAGATAATAATAAATAATGTAGACATTCACAGTCTTTAGAAGAACAGGAGGAAAAATTTCAGACTCATTCTAAATGGAATACAAATTTATTGTAGGAGCCAGATTCTAATGCTACTTTCAGACTTTCAGAGAGCCGTTGCAGTCTATTATGTCAACTCTCATGCCTCCCACAACATATCTGTGTCAGTGCACAGCCATTCAAAATATGAAAAATCATAGACCTCAAAATGTTTAGAAATCTGTGATTTGTTAGTAGTGCATTAGAAGAAAACATATTTAATAAGATATGAAAATTCAACAAAAGTCAGTAATTGTCTGAATCAGAAAGTTGAAATGTTTTCCCTGCAGCAGTGGGAGAAAAATTGGTGTCACATCAGTCAACCCTTGGACTCAGGTACCCCCAGGAATTGTCTTACAACAATTCTTATCCATCACACTTTTCAACTTCTGTCCTACTTTGGAAACTGGCAATCTAACCCAACAGCCTGAAGGTTTCTTGGTATGAGTATATAGAAGTTAGCCTGCTGCCTTAAGGCATGTTGACACAAGAAATTATGACCTAAAAAATATGTGGCATTGACTGCAAAAGATATTTCAATTCATTCATTTAATTAATAAACAATTACTGAAGATATTTTATGTGCTAAGTATTGTAAAATGTAATAGGAATATAAACCACAAATAATAAAGTTTAGCAAGGCATAGAGACAAACCTATTGTGTGATATAGTCCAGATCTGTAATTGGCAACTGAGACATAGAGTGGGTCTGTGGGATCACAGAGAAAGAGAAGCCAGTCTAGAATGACCTGGTCTATGGTCAAAGGGAGGAAGGAGCTCAAAGAATGAGGAAAATACATCATGGATGATCTGGAGCTTGGGTTGAATATTTAAGTATATGTATTCAAGATTCTCTGTAAATACTTAGTATACACAGGTATTTCCCAAAAGTGCATTTCAAGCCTTTATGCAATATGAGAAACTAATAAGTACTATACATAAGGCAATCATTTGTCCCATGTTGCCTGAGACAGCAATGATATACACTTGCTGTCACAGTATATTTATTAATATCACCCTCTTCACCCTCAAAAGTATCCTGGTTTGAATGACAAATTGTATTTTTACCCTATTCTGACAAAATATTAGTTGGGCCTTTTGTCATTCAGAGATTTCAGTAAATTTGACAGGAATCTTTCTCCCTTCCCTTACAATTTCCTGGCTTTGGAAGCCGAAAACACTCCCTGAGAATTCTACAAGTTCCCAGGGTCTGACTTGAAGCTGAACGTCTGAGCTCCCATGACCTTGCATTCTCCGTGTGCTGCCCCCATGGCCCCAGACAGGAAGCCCATCCCTCCAAATTCCACAAAAAATACACTCCCACAATTAACATTGAGATTATTTATTAGTGACTACAAATAGAAAACAGAGCAGAGGTGTGCAACATTAGTCACCCAGAAAACGAATGGAACTGTAAATCGCGTATCTATTTTCTATGTGAAATGGTTCCAAAGTTTCCTTCTTTTCTCTTACTCCATGGAGTGTCCAGTCTCACATTTTTCCAGGTCCTCTCTCTCTTTTCCTTGTTTTCCTTCTGAACCCTTTCCCTTCTTTCTAGGTGTCAATTTAACAACTTTTCCCTTTGTCATAGACACCTTCGACATGATTCTTGGCATCTACTAACATCTATTCTCACCTACCGCAAGGGAACAAAGTCAGTTCTTTAAAGGCAGTTCTACTGCCAGTGGAAGTAGAGCTGGAAGTATGGAGAAAGAGAAACAAACAAACAATTAGAGGGAGTTGGCAATGACTGAGGCAAGAGATAACACAGATATATACCCAGATAAACCAGATGGCTATACTTACAGGCACTTTTAAATAATTATACTAAATTGTAAGATTTGAGTATTTTATTCAGGTGTATTTATTATTCTGGAACAAATAATAAATCTATGACTGCTTTTCAAAATACAAGCAATAAGATAAAATATATAAAAGAGAAATATAGAGAAAGAAAAAAGTTTGGTTAGCACATTTTTTAAATGCATTTTTTAAACACATCTATATATACCAGAGGTGGGCTGCAAATTCGATTCAGTGCTTCCTAGCAATAAAAGCAAAGAATAAAATAAAGTCAGTGAAAAGATTCATGATATCTATTAGAATTAAAATGAAAACTCAGGAACAGATAGCTTTCTTGATGCTAAAGACCTGAAATGAATTTTTCCCGTGAATTTTCATTAAAAGGATACTATGAGATAGAACACACCTACCACCTTAGCAATATCCCTTTAAGAACTTGAAGTAGGTATCCTTTGCTTAGTTCATGCAAATCAATATTATATGCCCAATGGAATTGATTAAAATCAATTTTAGAAGAGGCTAAAACTACCTTGTAGAAGTATGCAGCATTCTCATGGTGAAATACAAAGTTGTTTTTTGAGATTTTTTTTAATACATTGGATAGTCTTAGCCTTCAGTTAATCCTCCTTGATTACAATTTATTAAAACCAAGATTTTGATAGGAAATGAACAGCAAAGAATTCAAAATTGTGTTCTCTGGCTAGAACTTGCAGTGCAGATATTCTGAGCTGCTGATTAAGGGCAAATCCATATTCTTTTGACAGTCAGCTAAGTAGGTTTCCTACAGTAATTAAATTGCTTAATCAAGACTTGCTGAATAGGTGGCTGCCACACCTCCACATAGAAGCGGGTCAATAAACTCTATTTGACAGAGCAAACAATTTCCTCAGACCTCAGTTCTGGGTCTGCTCCAACACATTGACAAATATGCAATCAAGGCCTGAGAGTTCTCTGCTTTAGAGCGTGGGCATAACAAAGCATCAATGTAAGTCCTACTTTGAGCCATCTAACATCCCACTGCGCTCTCTTCTATGTATGATATTTGATCTGCTGAATAGAACTGGATGATCTCAAGCTATTAAATATTGGGTGATGTGCTAAAAATAGCAATTTGGGTTTTGAAACAGATGATTTTGAACCATTCTGTATAACAGCAATTAGCTAACAGAACTTGTTGAAGCCATTTGCTACTTAGTACAGTAAAACAGGGTGGAGGAAGAATGAGTAAGTTTCTATTTTCCATAATATTATACAAGTGCCATGAGAAAAAAAGAGGATACTATTATTCAACAGGCTGAATAACCCCTTAAAGAAGTAGGATATCCATACTTTAAATGCAGAGAGGCACCAGCCTCATTCCACTGGAGACAGTGCAGAGCACGCAAGTAGAGGCACAGGGCTGTGACCTGGAGGTCAGGACCAGGGTTCTGGGTGGAATTCCACTTACTTGACATGACCTAAATCCATCACTTAACCTCTTTGGGTCTTTATCCTTCCTCCATAGAATGAAAGGAGAAGAAAATCCAGAAAAGATCAGTAGTTCTAAACCATTTAAAGGTAGGATATTTCTTTAAATAAAAGCTTACTTGTTATCCCAGAGTATAACATGGGTGAAGGTAAAGGTGGAATTGCTCTGGATGAAACAGGGAGAGGGGTATACTTACTTTTTTCTGTCAAGGCAACTCTATATGTATTCTGAGAAAACCCTAAAATTGCATAGAATAGTTTTAAAAATAAATTGGCCTAGGTGATCTAGTACATCAATCCTAAACGAGACAGATATTATCTAGCAAAATATTTTTATTGTACGTTTGAAAAACTGAAAAGCACTGAATTTGAGAATTTGAGTGGCTTTCCAAATGCCAGAGCAGTAACTCAGAATATTAGACTCTTTATCCAGGAAACTGTTCAAGATACTTGAACCAAATTAAAGAAGAAAAATATATATTTTTGGAGTGAATAGCCCTCTACATAGTG
>CAUYSK010048403.1:0-11736 GCA_963575035.1 Avahi laniger
ATAAAACCTTGTAGAACTAAGAAGTGATTTCAGCAAGATCACAGGACACCAAGTCAATATATAAACACACATTCAAAGCCAATCATATTTCTTTGCACTAGAAATTTTCGCATGCTACAAATCTGACAGAGGGCTGATAACTAGAATCTATTTAGAACTCAGGAAAATCAACAATAAAAAAATCAAACAACCCTATCAAAAAGTGGGCAAAGGATTGGAACAGAAACTTTTCGAAAGAAGACAGAAAAATGGCCAAAAAAACATATAAAAAATGCTCAACATCTCTAATCATCAGGGAAATGCAAATCAAAACCACAATAAGATATCATGTATCTCCAGTGAGACTGGCTTTTATCAAAAAGTCCCAAAACAATAAATGTTGGCATGGATGCGGAGAGATAGGAAGACTCATGCACTGCTGGTGGGACTGCAAACTAGTGCAAACTCTGTGGGAAGCAATTTGGAGATACCTTAAGGAGATACAAATAGAACTACCATTTGATCCAGCAATCCCGTTACTGGGCATCTACCCAAAAGAACAAAAGTTGCTCTATGAAAAAGACACCTGCACTCGAATGTTCATAGCAGCACAATTCACAATTGCAAAGATGTGGAAACAACCCAAATGTCCATCAATACATGATTGGATTAATAAACTGTGGTATATATGTACCATGGAGTACTATTCAGCTTTAAGAAACCATAGTGACATAGCACCTCTTGTATTCTCCTGGAAAGCACTGGAACACATTCTACTAAGTGAAGTATCTCAAGAATGGAAAACCAAGCACCACATGTGTTCACCATCAAATTGGTATCAACTGATCAACACTTAAGTGCACATATAAGAATAACATCTATTGGATGTCAGGCAGCGAGGAGGGGGGAGGAAAGAGAAGGGGACGGGCATATGCACAATGAGTGCCATGCGCACTTCCCAGGGGATGGACACGCTTGAAGGCTCGGACTTGGGGGGGAGGGTGGGCAAGGGCAACATACGTAACCTAAACATTTGTACCCCCATAATATGATGAAATAAAAAAAAAAGAAAAAAAGTTAATAAAATATGTGATTTTTTTGTAATTTATTCAGCACTTAGTTTTGTTTTTAAGTGGGATTACTTTTTTGACTAATTTGTTGGTAGGCTGGAAGCAGAAAAAATTTCATAATCCTTTAGTGACATTTACCTTATCCATTTATTCTTATTGTTTTGAGTACTTGAAATGTGATTCCTCTCTATGCTACCTATTAAAATCATTTTTATTACTAATTATACATTTAAAATCTCACATCCTCATAATATTCCTTATCTGTCATGGCCAAATTTATAATTCCCTCTTCAAAATTACTCATTGTCTGTACAGGTCATCTAACAATTAACCATGTATATCTTTATGATATCTATTGTTTCCTTAAACTATAATTACATTTTTCTGCCATTATAACTGTTCTGTGAGGACAGTTAATCTGACTTATAATTATACTTGGACCTGCTAAATGCTAATGTGGTGTTTTGTAAATCTTAAACTCTGATAGGACATAATATATTAGGTTTGAATTACAGTTTAACTTCCTTATACAGATATGTTCATCTCAAGCTCTTTTACACTTATTTATTTTTATTCTTTATTGCTTGGCTTTCACTTTCCTCTTGCTCTTCCTTGTTATTTTTAAGTTATTAACTAATATCAAATGTATTCAACTTAATGGCATATAGGAAATGGCATTATATTGTATTATAACCAAATTCTTATTCATTCATACAATAAAACTGATAAATTTTTATGTCCCTAGCCACTCAGTTATAATAGTCTCATTTAATAATTATATAATCATTATCTCTTTTTTAAATTGTGACTCAATGTTATATATGCAATAGTTGAATTTCTGTTAAAATTTTAGTTTTAAATCCAACTTGAAGTGTTTTCTCTTCTTTAGTTTGACTTACAGCTCAGGAACTTAAAACATGGAAATGGAAAGTGTGAGTTCTTCCATAAGTCTTCCTTGATTTCTTCTTTATTTTGCTTTTTGTCCTTTAGATTTGACATAGAGTCAAAAAAGGTTAGAGAAAGAGAGACAGTGTCTAAATGAGTCATATTGTTATAATTTGTTATTAACTGTCCACTGTCAAATACTGGTTCATTCCTGCAGGACATGAAACTTCTGAAGTTCTTGTCTAGGATGATACACCCTCCGGTAAATGCTTTGCTATGATTTCCTTTGTGTATCTCTTCCATTGTGGTTCACCCACCGATTTTTATTGCTGTGGCCCTCTTACCATAGCAAACAACCTTATTGGCCAAGGTAGTATCAGGATGGTTTAAGTGAGGCTACCTTCACCTGAGAATTTCTTGCTTGCCCTGCAAGGCAGGAGGAAGGGAGTATATATGATCTGATTATTAATCCTTCTCTCTTCATCATGTAGATTCTGTTACATCAACCAACCTTTGATCTTTAGACTTCTCTAGGATAGAAGTAGGCCTCAGTCTCTTGATTCATATACTCCTCTAAGCCCCTGAGGATACATGTTAGTTTCTCCCAAGAACATCTTAACATTATTCTACCATTGTTGGACACATAATTCATTGTTTAATTCATTCAACATGTATTTACTAAGTACTTAAGCTATGCAGTTATTGTTTGAAGCACTGGAAATGTAGGTGCAGATGTCAGAGTTAGCAAATAAAGATACAGATACCCAGTTAAATATGAATTTCAGATAAACACAAATAATTTATCAGTAAAAGTACATAATATTAGGGACATTTTTATACTAAAATTATTTGTTTTATCCAAAATTAAAGCCTATTTGTCTTATATTTTTATCTGGAAATATTAAATATAAGAGTGGATAACTTAGACACAACCCTGTCTTCATGGAGCTATATCCCAATTGAGAAAAACAAAACAATGAATAAAAATTTAAAAAGTACTCTTATATAGCAATAAAAGCAATAGAAATAATAAAATAGGATAAGAGGGTTAGAGAATGCCAACGACCTAATATTGCTATTTTTATATGAATTAATCATGGCCTTACTACGAAAGAGACTTGTTACCAGTCACTAGAAGAAAATAAGGAGAAGAGACAGGTGGTCCAGGCGTTAGAACAAGCAAGCACAGAGGAACTGAGATGGAAACATGTGATATATACAAGGGAAAACAAATAGGAAGGAAGTGAGCAGAGCAAAGAAAAAGGTGGGAAGAGAGAGATTCTGAGACACATGGAGGTGGTTAAGTGCTAGGCTAGGGGGAGACTGCAAAATTAGCTAGGACATTTCATTATTACAAGGACTGTAGTTTCTACCCTTAGTGATATGGGAAGGCTTTGCAGTGTTTTGAGAAGAGATGCGACATATTCAAGTCTTCTTTTTAAATGGTTTGTTTTAGCTACTAAACAAATAAATAGATTGGAGAGGGCTAAACAGAATGTATAATGATCTTGGCAAAAGTTGATGAAGATTTAGACCATGGAGGTTGTGTTGGAAGGGAGATGGGAAGAAGTGAATGTATTCTGATTGAATTTTGCAGGGAGAATTGCTAGAATTTTCTGATAGATTGGATATAGAATGTAAGAAAAAAGAAAAAAGTCAAGGATGACTCTGATTACATTTACTGGAAAAACTGGAAGAAAAGAGTTACTATTTGCTGTGATGGGAGAAGACTGTGAAAAGTGAGTGAAAGTATATGAAAATAAGGAGTTCAGTTTTGAACATGTTAAGTTTGCAACATTAGATATCCAATTGAAAAAACTGAATCTGCAGTTAAGAGTTACTCTTCAGGGTTCTGGATCAAAGACAGCAATTTGGAAATAGACACTGTATAAATGATATTTAACAAAAGAAGATCAGCTAAGAGATGTACCCTTCTTTTTAAAGGCATTTTCCAATTGCTATATATTTTTTTTCCTTTTTTTTTGGAAACCCCTTCATTTCATCTGGTGGGGTGACTGCTCTACTCTCAACCAATAAGGAGGGGAAGGGAAAGTCTTTGCTTTCCTCTGACACCAATTCTCACTAGAGAATTCATGACTCATTGACAACCTTTAAAACACATATAAAAAGAGTGGATTCCATTCAGTGACTGTAAACAATGTCTATCATTTAAAGTGTACTTGGTTCTTATTAATTCTGTTACATTCATCCCACTCTTTCAAAGAAGATACCAAACCCAAGCATGATATCTCATGCTTGTAATCCCAGCACTTTGGGAGGCTGAGGCAGGAGGATTGCTTGAGGCCAGGAATTTGAGGCCAGCCTGGACAACATAGCACGACTCCCTCTCTACAAAAAATAAGAATAATTAACAGGGACTTGTGATGTGTGCCTGTTGTACCAGCTACTTGGAAGGCTGAAGTGGGAGCCCATGAATTCAAGGTTACAGTGAGCTGTGAATTCACCACTGCACTCTAGCCTGGGCAACAGAATGAGACCCTGTCTCAAAAAATAAATAAATAAATAAAAATAAAAAAAGTCACTCACAAGGTGACTGAGTGTCACATGCTTATCTTTAGGTGCTGATAGTTCAATGTTTTAATATTATGTCAATTAGTAGATTTTGCAACCACATTTTCTATGCCTTTCTTTTGTTGATAGTATTCAGTCAATAAATTGGTTAATAAATATAATTTGATGAGTGCTTCCTACATTTGTCACATGATACTAGATACTTTGCTGTAGACTAAATAACATTAGGTCCTTGTAGCATATTGAGCCTCTACAAAGTTGAGAGTTAGTACTAGGACACTCTGGAAGTAATTGTCATTTTAATAATTTTTATTAAATTTACTTGTCAATGAGGTTAAAATAAAAAGCCTGATTTCAATATATCAAATTGACAATGTGACTTTTTGATTTGGCTGTAGCAATGGAAATCTTTTCAGTTTGTACAATTTCTATCAGCCTGGATTTTGATCATATATCTAACATTATCCTGTACCATCCCCTGTCTCATTAACAGTTTTGTTTAAGAAAATTCCTCTAAATATTGCCTACTTGTCTTTATTTGCTTTTTAAATTAAATACTGTGAAATGATTTCTTTATATGAATTAGCCAATTATTTTACTAAGTAGCAAAAATTTGCATAGAAACCAGGTTCTAGTATTAACCTTGCCAAAGACTGACTATATGTTCCTGAATAGATCATTTGATTTTTTTGAATTTTATTTGCTTCATTTTTGGAACACAAGAATTGGAACACATGACCTTTAAAGTCCTTTTCTTGTTTAAAATGTTATGAATCTATGACAAAAATTTTTGATCCAGCCAGCTCCTGTAATTCTAGTTATCTAACTTTTTCACAAGCCTAGAATATTTTCTCATTTCATATTACCAAATTGACTGAATCACTATTTTTTGGGTTCTTTTGTTTTGTTTTGTTGGTTTTTTTTTTTTTTAGGGAAACAATCTGGCTTTTTCACCTAGGCTAGAGTGCTAGCTCACTGCATCATCAAGTCCTGCTGTCAAGCAGCTCAGCCTCCTGAGTAGCTGGGACCACAGGTGTGCATCACCACTCCAGGCTTAATTTTTTATTTTTTTGTAGAGACGGAGCCTTGCCATATTGTCCAGGCTAGTCTGAAACCACTGACCTCAAGCAATCCTTTCTGCTTGGCCTCCCAAAATTTTAGGATTACAGATGGGAGCCACAGTGCCTGGCCTGAATCACTTTTTATGTGAAGTAAAAATATCTTTCCGAGGTAAAATCAATTTCAAGATAGTTTAGTTGATTTGCAGGGCTTAAACGTTTATAATTTTTTAAAAACTAGGAACAAACAAATGTAGAATATTAACGTTAGAATAAGATCAATAAATATATGGAGTGTGTTTGTTCAGATTGTGTATATAGGCTATCATTTCATAATAAAGCTATTAGGCGACAAGCACCTGCCTATGTGTACATAGTACACTGAGAACAATAAAATTAAAATCAATATTAAAGAATGATATATTTTTTAATTTTTTAATTTTTTATTTCTTTTGAGGAGAAGGGGGAAGGGAAAATCAAGAATGATATTTCTATATCATAGTTTTCCAAATGATATTACATAATTGGAGACTGAAATCTTCAGCATCCAAGCTGCATTATCATTAAAATCACAAAAACATCCAATGCAAATGAAATCAATGCTGTTGTTATAATATCAAAAAATGCTTGAGTAATTAAAAAACCCTGTTGCTTATGCCATTAAAATATGCAAATGACATAAACAAAAGGTGAATGTCACTCAGAAACCAATTAGCCCAGAGGCTGAGATGGAATAGATTCTTAATGTTCAGGGTGAAGAGATGAAAAATAAAATTAAATAAACACTTTCTTATTTCTTTAAAATTCCCATGGGAATTACTTGATGTATGCTATTTCCTAAGGAGGAAAGAAATAAATCATTTGAATGAGTTAAAAATAGCCCTAAGAGTACAATGACATCCTTTCTATTTTAAATCCAGAGAAACTGACAAAACAATAAAACGTAGAGCTCATTCTCTTGGCTTTGCTGACAGGTACACTTGCTTTTTCCATCCTGATTAGCTGTTAGAATAAATACCCTGAACTGGGCTGTGATTTGAAGTGAAAATAACATTTTTCTTTCTAAGCATTTTTATTCTTTTTCTTAAATATTTCAAATTTGATTTAAGTATCATTGTTGTCTTGTAATAAATCATTTTAGGGAATATTTTTGGAAGCAGAGAACAATATGTAAATTAAAAAGATGGGAATGTTCCCTGGAATTTACCTTTCTTAAAAACTAAAAGAGGTCAACTCCCAGTAGGCCAATTTTCAACACTCTTATTGCATATAACTCTTTAAAGTCATGAAGTGATAGAATTTCTTGTTATAGTATTGCTTCCTAAAGACTGTGTTCCAATGAGGATTTATTCTTAGCATATTTTTATGACTTATCTAAATTTTAAAACTTTCTGATTTTCTATACCATAATTCCATTTATTATACTACTTTAAATTACTTTTTATATCACTTTATTGAAAGTCTGAAATTTTAAGTTCCTTGAATGCAGGGATTCTGCACTGGCATTCTTAGTACCACAAATTATACTAAATAAATATTCCTGAATTAATGGAAAATGGTTATGAAGGTATTGCCGTTTGTGACACTCTAACATCGTTATAGGAAAGAAAACTAAAGTAGAAGTAAGTCTCAATATATTTTAGGGATTTTTCATCTTCTGAATATTGTTATTTTTTTCTCATTCTTAGAAAACTGGAACATAAAGTGATATCGCTATAATCATAGTTCACCTAGTAATTATGTTCTGACTCAATATATCATAAAACAAAGGTAACAGATAATGTACCTTTGCTAAACCTATTTTTATGTGTAGGATTACTAAATTTTGTCTTTCCTACTTATATAGTCTTACAGGTAATTAAATGAATAACTGTATGTAGGAATTTCCCACTCCAGTGTAATCCATACACAAGGCATTTTGCTTAACAGGTTCTTAGGAGGAAATAGATCAACAAAACATAAGCTGCCTGCTTTTCTTTTAACAGCTTTAGGGAAAAGGACCCATAAAAGGCTCTCATTTTTCTAATATATTGATTCTTGAATTTTGATATCTCAGGACCATTTACACTTGTAAAAACTATTGAAAACTTCAAAGGGTTTTTTTATGTAAATTATATCTATTGATATTCATGATATTAAAAGACTGAAACTGAGAAATCTTAAAATTCATATTTATTAATTTATTTAAAACAACACTAATTATCTTACATGTTAAACTAAATGGCATTTTTTTTTAGAAAAAATTAACTCTATTTTCCAAACCAAACAAACAAACAAAAAGTAACAAGAAGAGTGACATTATTATGTACTTTGGCTGACTAAATATCTTGTTCAATAAAACATAGGTAGATTACCGTATTTACTTCTTTATTTAATTTACTGCTATACAGGGTTTTAATTGAAGTATAGCAAACAAAACAAAACACACAAACAAACAAAAATAAACTGGCCTCACAAGTGTATGTAGCTGGAAAAGAGAAGAGCATTTTAATATTCTTTTCAGATAATTTTAAATATTTTTCTTTGTAGAATCTGAAACCAATTCATATTTCATGCTGTTATCTAAAAGTCAATTGGTCTATTTTGAAATTTAAACAGATATTTCATCAATGATGATTTTTTAAAATCATGCTTTTGTCAATAAGAAAACATTGGTTTGAAGAGTTATGAAGATATCTAAGTGACAAATCATTTCATAATGCAATATGAAAAAAAAGTTACATTTACTACTTGTCCTTCCATCCAAGATGGAGTAGTAAGGTATAGAGATATTTTCCCACTGAAAACAATTAAAAATCCAAATAAAGTACATAAAACAAGAAATGTGAGATATTAGCCATCAGTCAATCAGGGCACTAGTCCCTAAGAGATGAGTAAGACTTTTGAATTATCAAGCTTCCTACCTGGAGAGTGAGTCTCCAGGTCATGGCACCAGAAGGGGAAAAGCGGGAAGAGTCTAGTGGTTTCCTTCAGTTGATGAGATGGAGCTAAGAAACAGGAAAATCAAAGTGATTGGAGATCTCAAAGCAGAGCACCAAAGTGGAGAAAGCTGCAAAGGGACAAAGCTCCAGAGATCTGCAGAAGGTAATCGAAACGTTTTAAATTGAGAACTCATCAATGCATGCATGTGAAGAAATCATTCAAAGCTGGGCTAGGAATAGTTCTGTTTCTACCAGCTAAAGTGAAAAACCACATAATTTAGAGGGACTCAGGCAGAGTATTTCAGAAAAGTTTTGCCTTAGTAGTAGGATATAATAGCCCTAGACTAAACACTGCTTTAGTCTCACCTAAAGATTAAAGATTAAAGGCAAGACCTGAAAAACTCAAACTTAACTATGTTGTAGAATAAAGCTCAAGAATATTGGAGTAATTAGAGAATTATCCAACACTTAACAAGTAAAATTGACAAAACCTCACTCACGTTCAATAGAAAAATTACTAAGCATGCAAAGAAGAAGAAAAAACCTATCATGAGGAAAAAGTTATTAATAATCAATTGCAATTGATCAAGTAACGTAGGCGATGGAATTAGTAGATAAGGAAATTAGAATAGTTATTTTATGTATGTATGTGTTTATTAATTATTGATAGATAATAGTTGTGCATGTTTTTACAGTAACATGTAACATTTTGATACATGTATACAATGTGTAATGATCAAATCAGGGTAATGGGAATATCCATCATCTCAAACATTTATCTTTTATTTACGTTGAGAACATTTCCTTTCTTCTAGCTATTTTGAAATATACAATAAATTATTGTTAGCTATAGCCACTCTACTATATTATCGAGCTCTAGACCTTATTCCTTCTATTTACCTGTATTTTTGCATCCATTAACCAACCAACCTTTGCCTTCCCTTCCTTCTGCCCTTCCAGTCTCTGGTAACCACCAATCAACTCTCTACTTTTATGAGATCCATTTTTTTAGCTCTCACATATGAGTGAGAACATGTAGTATTTGTCTTTCTAGGCCGAGTTTATTTCACTTAACATAACTTCTTCCAGTTCCATCCATGTTGCTGCAAATTACAGGATTTCCTTCTTTTTTATGGCTGAATAATGTTTCATTGTATATATGTGCCATATTTTCTTTGTCCATCCATTCATTAGGAACACTTAGGTTGATTCCATATCTTGGCTATTGTGAATAGTGCTGCAATAAATATGGGGGTACAAATATCTCTTTCATGTACTCATTTTTCTTCTTTTGGGTATATGCCCAGACGTAGGATTGTTGGATCATATGGCAGTTCTCTTTGCAGATTTTTGAAGAATCTCCAAAGTGTTTTCCATAGTGACTGCTCTAATTCATATTCTCACCAACAGTGTATGAGCATTCCCCTTTCTCTGCATCCTCGCTAGTATCTATTAATTTTTGTCTTTATGATAAAAGACATTTCAACTGCAATGAGATGATATCTCATTGTAGTTTTGGTTTTCATTTCTTTGATTAGTGATGTTGAACAATTTTTCATATACCTGTTGGCCATTTCTATGTATTCTTTTGAGAAATATCTATTCAGGTCTTTTGACCAAGAACAGTTATTATAACTCTACTCCATATATTCATTAAGCCAAGTAAAGAGTGAACATATTAGCTAGAGATACAAATAATATATAAAAAGACCCATATTAAAATCTTAAATATGAAAACTACAATGTTTCTTATGTTAGATGGAATTAACAGAAGATTATACACTATCAAGGACATAATTAGTAAATTTGAAGGCATAGAAGTTGAAAGAAACTAAAATGAAACAGAAAGATAAAAAGAAGACTAGAAAAATGAATGAGCATCAGTCAGATTTTCGCCTAATATATGTATAACTGGAGACGTAAGTCAAGTAGTCAGAGCAGGCTTCAGAAAAATTATTTAAGAACTGGCCCAATAATTTCCAAAATTGATAAAAATTATAAACCTACAGATACAAAAAATTAAATAAACTTCAAGCACAAACATATACATACATGAAAATAACACACATTAAAAATAATTGCCTGAAGTCTGCATACAGAGAAAATATGTAAAGCAGATAGATATAAAAGACAAATTTTGGTACAAACAATAATGATAGCATACTTCTTGTTTGAAACAATAAAAACCACAAGGCAGCAATGGCACATCTTGAGAGTATTGGAAGGGTAAAAAAGTCAACCTGTAATTCTAAACCCTGACAAAAAATCTTTCCAGAATAAAGTAGAAATAAGGAATTTTTCAGAGCTGTAAAAGCTGAGATAATTAACTGCAGACCTTCACTACAAGACATTAACAAACACCCTCCAAGCAGAAGAAATTGATACCAGATGGAAATCTGGATAAATACAAGGGAATGAAGAACCCTGGAAATGATAATTATTAAGATTGGTGTAAAAGCAATTACGGTTTTGGCCCGTGAATTTGAAATCATTGTAACTAGGCTCAACCACATCTTTATTAATCAAAATAGGAACCATTACAATCAACACATTTTTGCCAACTAGAAATAAGTTTGTTTATTTCTGTAGTGCAAAAATCTGTGCTTTGGGATTCGATCAACTCTTGAAAAACATTTTCTGCATCCTGCTAGTTATGGAAGCATTTTACCTGCAAAAAGTTGTCGAGATGCTTGAAGAAATGGTAGTCAGTTGGCAAGAGGTCAGGTGAATATGGCGGATGAGGCAATACTTTGTAGCCGAATTCGTTCAACTTTTGAAGCATTGGTTGTGCGACGTGCGGTCGGGCATTGTCTTGGAGAAGAATTTGGGCCCTTTCTGTTTACCAATGCCAGCTGCATGCATTGTAGTTTTCACTGCATCTCATCGATTTGCTGAGCATACTTCTCAGATGTAATGGTTTCACCTGGATTCAGAAGGCTGTAGTAGATCAGACTGGCAGCAGACCACCAAACAGTGACCATGACCTTTTTTGGGTGCAAATTTGGCTTTGGGAAGTGCTTTGGAGCTGCTCCTCTTTCCAGTCACTGAGCTGGTCGTCGCTGGTTGTAGTATAAAATCTACTTTTCATCACATGTCACAGTCTAATGCAGAAATGGTTCATTGTTGCTGTGCGCAATAAGAGAAGACAACATTCAAAACCATGTTTTTTTTTGTTTGTTTTGTTTTTTATTTTTGGTTAGCTAATGAGGCAACCACTTACCGAGCTTTTTCACTTTTCCAATTTGCTTCAAATACCCAACGACCATAGAATGGTTGATGTTGAGTTCTTTG
>CAUYSK010048406.1:0-22538 GCA_963575035.1 Avahi laniger
CTGGATAGAGTTGGAATGCATTCTACTAAGTGATGTATCCCAAGAATGAAAAAACAAGCACCACATGTACTCACCATCAAATTGGTATTAACTGATCAACACATAAGTGCACATATATAAGAATAACATCTACTGGATGTTGGGCAGGGGGGAGGGGGGAGGGGGAACAGGTATATGCATACACAAAGAGTGCAATGCGCGCCATCCGAGGGATGGACACACTTGAAACTCTTACTTGGGGGGGAGGGGGAGGGCAACATACGTAACTTAAACATCTGTACCCCCATAATATGCTGAAATAAAAAAAAAAGTTTTTTCTGTATCATTGAGATAGTCAAATGATTTTCTCCATTTATAATATGGAAAATTACACTGATAGAGTTTTCTAACATTAAACCATTTTTGCATTCATATTTGGTGACAATGATGTATGTTTTTCCTCAAATGCTATTGGATTTGTTTAAAACTAATATTTATTTAGGATTTACATGCCTGTAATCAAGGTGAAATAGTCCTATATATATTTTTATTTTTCTGAACTTTCTTATCCAGTTTTGGAAACAACAGTACACAGTCTTCATGATAAAACAATTTTCATTCTTTTTCTAGAACTCATCTAAGATAGGAGTTATCTATTCTCTGGGAATTTGATAAAATTCATATAGAAAACCACCCTGGGCCCAGGGATTTTTAGAAAGAGAGATCTTTGATTACCATTTAATTTTATTTAGTATTTCTTGGTCTATTCAAGTTTCAATTTTTCCCTTAATAAATTTTTGTGTTTTATATTTTTCAGAAACACTTTCATTTCGTCTAGATTTTCAAATTTATTATCATAGAGTTTTCATAATGTATCTTAACGTTTCTGTTACATTTATATTTACTTTTTGGTGTTGTATTTATTTATGTATTATCTTTTTTCTTGATCTGTCTTGACAGAGACCTATCTTATTAATCTTTTGAAAGAACCAGGCTTTAGTTTTATTAGTCATCTTTTTTGTTGTTATTACTGTCACTCTCTATTTCTCTGGTTTCTTCCCTGTTTTTTATTATTTCCTACTATCTCATTTCTTTGAAGTTTTCTCTGTTGCTTCTTTTCTAAATGTTTGAGTTTGGTGGCGTAGCTCATTTGTTTTCAATCTTTCTTGTATCCTGATAAATGTGTTTTAAACTACACATTTTCCCTTAAGTCCCATAGTGCTTTCATTGTCATTTGGTTCTAATTATTTTGTAATTACTCATATGAGTTAGTTTTTAACTCAAGTGATGCTATTTAGTTTCAGACATACAGGTTTTTTTTAAATGAAATCCGTCTGTCACTTATTTCTAATTTTCTTTCATATGGTAGAGAACATAGTCTGAGCGATCTCGATTAATTTGATTTATTGAGGCTTCCTTAATGACTTAGTACACAGGCTGTTTGTAAATGTTCTATGTGCACTCAAAAACAATATATATATTTAAGTATATATACATTTACCTATTTATTGTCTTTTTAGATCTTGTATGTCTCTGAATATTTTACAATTTTCATCTGTTTGTTCTATCAGTTTCTAAAAGGGATGTGTTCAAATCTCCAACTACAGTTGTTGGATTATCCATTTCTCCCTGTAGCTGTTGTTTTTTGTATTTTGAGGGTTTTTTATTTGTTTGTTTTGGTGTTTCTCTCTCTCTCTCTCTCTCACACACACACACACACACACACACACATACACATGCACACACACCCCCTAGCGCAGGGCCTCTACTCTATGCCCCTCCTCTGGCCCACTCTTTGCAGAGATATCGCATGGGGGCTCCGCCCTTCCTTCAGGCTGCTGACGTGCGTGCCTCACCGTGCTCACATCTGAGGCTTGCACCAACTGGCGTCTGCTTTTGGCTGCAACCCAGTCTCCTGACACTTGGGTCCTCACTTAGTCCACTCCAGCCACGCTCACCTTTCGACAGCTCCCAGGGAGTCTTAAGACCCTCCCCACCCCAGGCCCCAGCACTTGAAGCTCTCTGTGTCTGGCAAGCTCTTGTCCAGCCTCATTGCATTGCTGGCCCCACTCATCCTCCAGAATTCAGTTTAAATGTCACCTTTCAGGGAGGTCTTCCAGGATCCACCATTCTCCATCACTGCACCTAAATTTTCTTCATTATATTCATTACACACTACAATTATTTTTCTCACTTGTTTTATTTTAAATTATCGATTTCTGCCCCAGAATGTAAGCTCCTTAAGGGTAAAGATTTTTGTGAATATTGTGCACTGCTATATCCCCACTACCAGGAACAATCTTGGCACACAGCGGATGCTCAAGAAAAATTGCCAGATGAATGGACGACTGAACAAATGAATGAAAGGGGAAGGATCACTAAAACTTTTCATGCTAGGAAGAGTGCTGGGTGCCATTTGTACATTTGCTCCCTTTTTGATCCTCACAGCGCCCCCAGGAGTGTTAAGGACGCTTCTATTAATACAAGCACACAGTCAGCAGGTGGCAGGACCTCTCAGAGCGCGAATGTGCTTCTAAGTTGCAGCCTCTGCCTCTCAGTCTCCCATGCCTGCAGGCTGGGAGTGAGGTCTCCTGGACGCATCAATGCCATGACAGCAGGAGGAAGAAAGAGCTGAAAAACATGGCCTGGGAAGCCTTGTGCGGGGGTGCTCTGAGTGGTGCTTCGTACAGCAGAGGGCAAGGGCTTGACGTGGCAAGATCTGAACTTTCCTCATCCTCACCAGCAGGGAATGCAGGCTTATTGGGAGCTGTGGAGCTGGGCTCAGTTGATACCTACCATCACTTTTGTCTTCATGGTCCTCCAACCTTCTAGCAGGTGGGAGTGTAGGCTGGAGCACACATCTTCAGCGGAGGTCAGAAGTGAGAGATCAGAGTACGAGAGCTCAGAAGACCCAGGGTTGAGTTCTGGGTCCCTTTTGTTCTCCAGAGGGTCCCAAAGGATGGAATGTGTGTGAAAGAACCAAAAATGCTGCTAGACGGCGGCAGACTCTTGATGTGTGTTAGTTTCAGGCATCCAGTTTAAGAGGTGCTACATGGATTTTAGACACCGTTTGGTGAAAAATACAAGCCTGGTTATGGAGCTTTGGGGACTTTTGTGGATTTGAAGCCATCTGCTGTCTTCCCACTGGCCTTTAGTTTGATTCTGCTCAACTATGCTGAGTAAGGTCTTCTCTGAATGATTATCATGTTTGAAGGATTTTTCATTTAATGAAGTGTGAGCTGAACTGGGATTTAGCTGTTAATGTTTCCAATTTCTTGCCAATTACTATAAGAATTTTATAAGCAGTTTTATACTTATAATAATATTCTCTCTCTACGTCAGGAAGAGCAGCCCAATATCTGACTTCAAGCCTTGTGTTTATCTAAGTCTTGGGGAAAGACAGAAAGAGAGAGAGAGAGAGAGGGAGAGAGAGAGAGAATGAAAGAGAGGGAGACTGATTGAATCTTTGTGGAACTCCTGTGAGTGAGAAATTCCATTCATATCAGGTTGATTACAGGCAAATTCTCAGGTTCTCCAGAAGAAAAGGCTGACACACAATAGCCATTTGTGCTGCTTCTCTAAGTGCATGCACTTAGAAGTTAGTTTGATGTGGAGTTTGGGAGTGTGATAAGGTTTATTCAGGCAGCCCCTGACATGTAATTTATAAATAATGCTACACAGGAATAAATGTCACAGCTTCTAGCTGCAGTCCCATTGCTCCGGAAACTTCTGAACTCCTGTTCCAATTTCATGTCAATCACTTATCCATTCAACAAACAGTTATCAAGAACTCCAGCCCAGGGGCAGTATGGGAGGCCGTGTCTGAGAATGTGGGCTCTGGAGCCATGTGGCTGGGGTTTAAATTCTGGCTGAGCAGCTGTGAGACCTTGGACAAGTGGCTCTAAAAAAAAAGACTAACTGAAAGCAATTCTTTTTTATCTTTGTTCCACAAATAATTATGCTTCTCTCTAGATCCTTGAACTTTATACTTTACAGACACAGGAAATCTTGAAAATGGTTGTGATTTCCTTCTTCCTGTGGATTACAAAAAAGGTCAGAACTAACTATGCACGTGGCTTTTCTGTGGTATATAGGATGCCGTGACAAGCATTTTGTTACCAGCATCACTTGCGGCTCTACTTTACTTTCCTTTTCTTATTTTCTCCTTGCCTTGCTTGAATTTTCTTAAACATCTTTCATTTCTCATTTTAGGCCTTCACTTGACCCATTGTCCCTGCTCTACTGCAGTGGATCTTTCCATGTCTTGCAGGACAGCAGGTGATTAAGAGAAATACTCAGCTCCACCGTTACTGTGCTAACCTTGGCAAGTTGCCATGTTTCCTCCCCTGTAAAGAGCTGTTGTAAAGAGCAAATGAGACATAAAGTGCCCAGATTTGTGCCTGCTATCACCAATTCTGTCACCATAACGATGTCATAATAGGACAAAGGCATCTATGTTCTAAAACATTCTTTTTCAAAATGTGAGGTTGTGCTGGGGCACACATCTGAGGAGGCAACAGGCTGAAATCCAACTGCACTTTATCCCCCAAATCTGGGATCAGGCTACACCCACTTAGGGAAAGGAGTGCCTTTTAAAAGTAGCTCCTGACCTCACACCTCTTCCCTATTTCTTTGTGAATTGAACAGTCACAAAAGAACTGACAAAATGGAACAAGATTTTCCATTTGGAAGTAGTTTAATCTGGTGTTGAAAGAAGTTGAATCAAAAAAGCTCAGAACTTGCAAGGGTCCTGAGAGAAAAGGTGTTGTGATTGTAATCTCTTGTCCTAGACTTTCAAAATAAGGCTTACGTGGTAAGGTAGGTGGGCTTGGCTGAGGCCAAAAGAAGTCCAATCTGGTGTCAACTTGTATCCAAATAGAGTTCCTTCCACATATGCATCTCCCAGAAGCCTTGATCTTATCAACCCTGGACTACAAAATAAGGTCTCATTTCCTCTAGTAACCAAATTATAACTCTGAGCCTCCACCTGCCAAATTGGAATTCAGTCATTTGCCCAGGTTGTCCTCCCCAAATGTTCATAAAAATGGCACATGCACCCACACACACATCCCCCGCCATCTGTGCCCCTTGTCCCCAACTCAGTCCTTCTCTTTGCTCTCCTGCTGCCATCTACTGGAAGAGAAGGAACTCAGACATAAGGGAGTTGGCTGACCACTGAGCTCTGACCCCCTGTCTCCAGCTCAGCGGCTTCCAACCTGCAGGGAGGGCTGAGTGTGCCAAGGTCTTGACCAATCTTCAGAGAGAAGGGCTGACTGAGCCACAATTCCACAGCGGATCCCAGGGCCCAGCTGCCTGTGCAGATTATGCTCATTTGTTCCCCCAGTCTCGGTGCTCCTCAAGGAATGAGAGAAGACACCCACAATGAGGCTGCCTAATAGAAAGGCCACGTGGGCCCTAAGTGTCCACCCCTAATGGCACAGCTGTTTTGTTCACACGCATAACCTTTCTCCCCCTACCCCTAGGATGCCCCACCTGGGCCACGGCCCGGTGTTCCCATGTCAGCTGCACACCGTGTCCAGGAGAGGCACTCTCCTTCCTGAGCCCTGCTTCTTCCCACCTGCTTCTTCATGGAGTGTTTCCTCCTGGGATCCCCCATGGCCTTTTCTGCAATCTGGCCTCAGCCAAGCCCACCTGCTTCACCGCATGAGCCTTATTTTGAAGTCTAGGACAAGAGGTTATAACCTCAACACTCATTCTCCTAGGGCCCTTGCAAATTCCTGGATACAAATGGATACTTGAGGCTCCACAGGCTGCTTTGCCCAATGCCAAAGATACATGGCAGAAAGGGCAATGGCTGAGCTCCCCCCGCCCCCCGCAGCGCCACAGCAGCAGGCGCTGCCCAGCCAAAGGCTCTGGGGCCACAGTTGTGTTTTCTGTGTCTCTTCAAAGCCTTCAAGAGAATTCACCAGTTCTATCGCCTTCCAATCCCACATCTAACTCTCTCATTTGCTCATCAGGCATAGACCTAATTAGTTCTAGACCCCAGAGCAGGTTCTTCCGGAGGCTACCAGAGAATGCCTGGGAACCTACTGACCCATGCAGCAGGGCCCAGGAACACAAGGCTGGACCCAGAAATCTCCACAGGAAATGAAGGACATGGTCCTATTCCATTCAGGAAGCAGAAAGAAAAAAAAAATAGATTAAGAAATGGGTTCCCAAGTTAGGATTGCCAGATTTAACAGATAAAAATGCAGGATGCCCAGTTAAATTGGACTTTCAGATAAACAACAAATAAACTTGTTTCATATAAGTGTGTGCCCTGCACTATTTGGGCATCCTGTGTTTTCTCTGGCAACCCCATCCCAAGGCCGTAAGAGCTACTGTCACGCCCACTCAGCACTCACGGAAGCCGCAGAACCACATCACTGCCCCCGGCCACTCCAGGGTTTTATTACACAGCCTAGGTGCCTGAGAGGTAGCTGTGGGTCACATGCGGCCTTTGTGCTGGCTGTGTGCATGTGAACCGCCCAGCCGGGAGGTAAACCAGAGTAAACAGCCCTGGGCTGGAAGAGAAAAGGACAGTTTCCAGGAAGAGATTCAGAAGAGAGGATTCAAGGCTCCTACTTTTATGAGGAGGGTCCCGCCCAGTGTGCTCGCCTCTTGGCTTGAACAGCTCCCATGTGTTTTTCTTGGAGGAACACATCGGGAAGCCCTGCGCCGGGGCATGCATGCTCTCTGAAGCAATGGGAAGCTTTTCTCCCTCAGACGAGCATTTTATGGAGCGGTTTCATTCCTCTAAACTCCAAATGTGTTTATTCCCCCAGTGAAAGGAAAAGGAGGTGCGAGCTGCGGAGGAGACGGCCAGACCAGGAGTCCAGGAGGCCACTGTCCAAATAGGCCTGGCTGCTGCGCCTGGCGGACACATCACGCACGGCGGGGAGAGGCCATGGCAGTGACCCCGGGCAGCCTCCTAGGACGGCCTCCTGCATTCTCTATAGGGCCCTGTGGGGATTTCCAGTCTTTCCAGACCTAAATGATCCAGAAAGGAATGATAATAAAAATACCTTATACTTCAAAGTTTATAAAGCTTTTTTATAGACATTATCTTATTAGCCCTTGCAACAACCATGTGAGGCCAGAGGTCTGCTAAGGAAAGGGAAGAGTGTGTTAATATGTACCCAGAATTTGTTTACAAATATTTATTGATTGATTGCTGTGTGTCAGGTACTAGGTTAGACACACCGTAACCGGGGGATACAAGGATGATGGAAGCAAATCCAGTTCCTGCCCTCAGGGAGCTACAGTCCATTGGATGTGACAGATGTCAATCAAATAATCACGCAAGATAAAACAAAATTGCAACTCTATCGGTAATCGTTTGTTTTGATTAGCATGTAATAAGCACCACACGGGAGGAGTACCCAGTGTTGGAGAGCTTGTAACAGGGGACCAGGGGGGCGGGGGTGTCAGAGAAGATTCCCTAGTGGAAGCGATGATGGAGCGGACATTCCGAGGCCAAGAAGGGGTTAACCAGGAACAAGGGCAAAAGGAGCAGTATGTTCCCCTACTCCGAGGGAAGCGAAGGTTCTCCGTGGGGGTGATTTTGTGCACCATGCCTGGTGCTAGGTGTATGAGAAAGGTGAAAGGCAGACCTTGCCGCGGGGCTTCACAGACCCGGGGAAAAACACAGGAACTTGGAAGCGCCGCAACTCCACTCGGCCCCGGCCCCAGCCCCAGCCGTGAACTCGGCCATCCTCTCCCACCTCCCCCGCAATGTGTCTTGGGAGGCAAAATGCATTGTCTGCAAGAAACTCTTTGGGCTTCCCAGACTCCAGGAAGCCAGGATTCAGCTGTCAACATGTCTCTGGTCGATCCGCAACAAACCAGCAAACTGGGGGGAGAAACAAACCCGAGGCTTGTCTGCGTGTGCGCATGCGCACAACCAACCCCACCGCTCTGTCACGCGTTCTACTTGCCCGGGCCTCTGGGCGTGGGTCTCTATACTGGAGAATCGAGTCCACAGGAAACCTCCCCCAGGATGGGAAAAAAATTTTTGAAAAGTGCTATCCACCATGGGATTGATTACTAGAACCATGCAAGGAGATCAAGAGGTTCAATGCCACAAACAAATAATCTGATTTTAAAAACGGGCCAGGCCGGCGACCCCATCACTTTGGGACAGTGAGGCCGAGGATTGCTTGAGCCCAGGAGTTCGAGACCAGCCTGTGCAACACAGCAAGATTCTGTCTCTGTTTTTAAAAATGGGGAGAGGGTTGCCAAAGGTCTGTGCAGACATTTCTCAAAAGAAGACATACGAATAGCCAACAGGTATGTGAAAAAATGCTCAACATCATTAATCGTCAGCGAAATGCAAATCAAAACCACATTGCACTATCACCCCAGTTAAAATGGCTTGTAGCTAAAAGACAGGCAATAATAGGTGCTGAGGAGGGTGTGGAGAAAGAGGAACCCTCGTGCACTGTTGGGGGGAATGTAAATTAGTACAACCACTGTGGAGGACAGTACGGAGGTCCTCAAAAAACTGAAACTAGAACTACCATATGATCCAGCAATCCCACTGCTGGGTATAAATCCCAAAGAAAGGAAATCAATATATGAAAGAGATATCTGCACTCCCATGTTTATTGCAGCACTATTCACAATAGCCAAGATATGGAATCAACCTAAGTGTCCATCAATGGATAAATGGATACAGAAAATGTGGTATACATACACAATGGAATACTATTCAGCCACAAAAAAGAATGAAATCATGTCTTTTGCAGCAACATAGATAGAACTGGAGGCCATTATGTTAAGTGAAATAAGACAAACGCAGAAAGACAAATGAATGCATGTTCTCAGTAACATGTGGGAGCTAAAAATACGTCGATCTTACGAAGACAGAGAGTAGAATGGTGGTTTCTAGGGGCCAGGAAGTGTAGGGGATGAAGAGAAAAAAAAAGAATATAAATGTATGTATTACCACTGAATTGTGCACTTAAAAATGGTAAAGATGATAAATTTTATATATATATATATATGTATGGTTTACCTCAATAAAACATAAATGAAAAATAAAAAATTTAAAAAAATTAAAAAAAATACCTGAGATGTGTATGCATTTGTGCACATGCGCACCATCCTCCCGCCCCCACCCCAGGCATTCCACCCACCTAGGCCTCTGGGGGTAGCTCGCTATACTGGGGAATCATAAATTCTCCTCCTGATTCCTTTCTGCTTTGGGATAAAAAAAACCAGATCCTGGGAGGAGCAGGCCAACTCCAACAGCAAAATCAACGGCAGCCACAAAAGAGCAACTTGCAGTGGCTCATGCAACGGCAGACCTCTTTTTCCTAAGGTATGTAAGAGAAAGTGACCCTGAAGAAGGGGGACAAGCCCTTCTCCACTCCCCCAGCTTCCAGCTCAAGTCCTCACAGCCAGGGAACCCCTCTCTAACTCTCTTCCTCATGCTACCTGTTTGGACTTCCTTACCTTGGAATGCTGCTTCTGTTGTCCATTTTGTCTTCTTTATTTAGTTAATTAAACAAGTATTTGCTAAGTGCCAATTTGCCTGGCACAGCTCTAGCCCCTAGTGCTACAGTGGTATGTACTAATGCAGCCATTTTCGTTGAAATACTGGAAGTCATCCCCACCAAACAGATGGTAAATAGCTGTGACCCTAAGTCCTCCACTGTCTCCCCACACCACCGTCTTGGCCACCCCAGACCCAGGATCCAGGATCCAGGTCTCCAGGATCTCCCAAACATCAAACAACTAAAAGGCTTGCTCTAGAGCTATGAGCTGTGGCAACTCCGATTGGTGGGGGAGCAAAGGTGAGAGACCTCTTTTGGTGTTTAGGGAAGACCTCTTGCAGAAAGTGACGTCAGAGCAGACACCTGAGCGAAATGAGGGAGTGACACGGGAAGATCCAAAGCGAGAAGATTCTAGGCAGAAGGAACAGCAGTTGTGAAAGGCCCTGAAGTGGGATCAGGTGCCAAGTTCAAGGACACGAGAGGCACATATGGCTGAAGCAAGGCGAAGAGGTAAGATTGACCAGAAGCCGGGGAGCACATCCTGAAGGCCTTCCACCTCAGAGTCTGGAATGTGGATTTCATTTTAAGTGTGGTGGGAAACCAGGGAGGGCTTCAGGCAGAAGGGTGACAGGAAAAATGCATTTAACAGATAGTGCTGGCTGCCATGAGAGGAAGGGCAGAGCCAGTCAGGGGGACAGCCTGAGGGTCCCGTGAGAAGCTCCTGATGCCGCTGGAGGCACATGCTGGAGCTTCAGAGGGAGGAATGGTGTCCAGGAAGCTTGGCTCTGGGCCGCAGGTCTCCTAGGCGGAGTCTCACACTGAGGAGACAGTTACGCAGGAACGCTAAGCTCCACGTAGGGAGGATGTGGCGTGGTGGGAGAGCACGGGCTTGGAAGCTTGCGTGTCGGGTGTGCCTGGCTTCCAGTCCCTGCCTTGGGCAGGGGGTGGGGGGTTGACTTAGTTGAGCGTCCTTGGAAACGTGACTTGGCTTCTCTGAGCCTCTCTTTCCCCTTCTGTGAAAAGAGAGTTAAAATTAATTATAACACCTAGGATTCATTATGTGCCAGGCATTGTTCTGAGTGTTTTATGTACAATAATTCACTCAACCCTACAAAGAGATACAGTTATCACTCCATTTTATAGAGAAGGACTTGAGGCACCTAGATGTTCAGTGATTTTCTTGAAGCCTTACAGCTGGTGGGTGGAGAAGCTGCAATTTGCACCCAGGTATTCGGCACCGGAATCCCTGCTCTAAATTATCCTGCTCTGCCACCTGCTTTACAGAATCACCGAGAGGATCAGTTAAAAATCAAAGGTGCTTGCCTGACTCTCATAGAGACAGAGCAAAAGAGGTCACGGAGACGCCCGGTCAGCATTGTTGGCTACACAGTACGGCTGAGCCCAGAAACAACCGTCCATCCTGTGAGAATGGGTTCATGAACTCTGGTTTATTCATGCAATGGAGTACAATGCAGCAGTGAACAAGAATGAGCTAGAACATAGATAAATCTCAGAAACAAAGTTGGGCAAGGGGAGAAGCCAAGTTGTAGGTGAATATATACAGTATGACACCACGTATGAAAATCTGAAAACAGAGAAACAGATCTGTGCATTGCTTATGGATATGTATCTACCTATTTTAATAGAGAATATTTATATATCACAGAGCGAGATAATGTGAAAGAAGCAAAGCAGGGACAGGAAGGAGACTCACCGTCGTCAGGTGACAAGCAGAGGGGATGAGGTGGGGAGACGCAGGTCCCATGTTAGCTGTAACATTTTATTCAATTGGAAAAAGGATCTGAAGCAAATATGACAAAATGTCCTCACCTGTTAAGAGTGAGTGAATGGACAGAGTTTCTATTTCACAATAATGGCTAATATTTGTTGGGAGCTTACCGTGTGCCGGAACTATTGTGGGAACTTTATGGGTGTGAACTCACTTGATCCTTTAAAGCAATCCTATGAGGCTAATATAATCTATAGTCTTATAGATAAGGGGATTGAAGCACAGAAAGATTAAATAACTTGCTCAAGATCACACGGTTAGCAGGTGGTGGTGCTAGATATGACTCACATGCTGGCAGCTTGACCACAAGCTATGCCATGATGCTTGCTGGAAAGCAGAATGCCTGTGCGTGCCGACTGTGTGCCGGCCCTGCTCTGAAGGCATTTTGAACACTAACCCCGACATCCTAACCACAACGTCCCAAATGAGTACCATTGTCCCTGTTTGACAGAGGAGGGCGTTGCGGTGCAGAGTGGTACAATAACGGTGGTAGGAGTGAGTGTCGACATTTGGACCCTGTCAGTTTAGTTCTAGAGCATGTGCTCTTGACTGTCACAAAACAACACCACTTGAGGAGTCAGCTATTATATTATTCTCAGTATTTTGATGCATGTTTGAAATCTTCACAATTTAAGTGTTTTCATTAAAACAAGATTAACTGAAAGTAGAAGGAGGTCATTATGAGCGTTAAACACTGTGGAGAGAATAAAGATCTGGAAGTACCATTGGGTGTGATCATTTCCTGGGCCAACCTCCGATGCTACCTCCAATTACACTGGGTTATAATTATGTTTCTGTCTTTCTCCCTCATAGACTATGAGATCTTTGAAGGTAAGTCTATTTTTTTTTTTAAATTTATCTTTGTACCCCCAAGGGCAGTGCTTACTAAACAATTGATGTCCAATAATTCTTGTTGGATGAATAGTGAGGCCCAAAAAAGAAGCCAATTGTCTCCCATTCCCACCACCCACCACGTCGCAACCCACACAGGAGCTGACAGCTCTGCTAGTCCTCACGAAGGATGGATGAGGCCCCCGCTCTGGTCCGACTGCAGCTTAGATGTAGGAGTCAGGATGTAGGACAGTGGAGGAAGAGTGAGAGGGACAAAAATCAGCCAAAGACAGTTCATTGGAAGCAGGTGCCGGGGTGGGCCGGGTGCCAGCCTGACGAGATCAACACTGTGGGAGAACGGGCGGTTAGGTTCAGAGGGACAGAGGGGCTTGGGTTTGATTGACAGTGCTTGGCTATAAGACAAGCTGCCTTAAGAGGATGCTGCTGCGCCACTGAATGAGTTTTCTGAACCTGAACAAGACACGGAATCCATGAAAAAGTAAGAAATGAAGTGGACGAAGTAAGCCTTACATTACCTCCATGAGAACTTTCCCCGATCAGAAGCAAGACACTGGACTCCCTTTCCATGGATGAATTTTTTTAAAAATACATGGATACAAAATATTTTCTTTCAGTTTCCTAATTTAAATGCTTTAGTGTTGGTTTATCACTAAATATTCAAAAAGGTATACCCGCTTAGCTCACGGCAGCAAAGTGCAATGTGAAAATATTTACCAGAGTGAGAAACTGACATTTCTCAGGAATGCAGAGTATTTGACTCTTTGAGCCTAAAATTCTTCCTCTACTAGTTTGTGTTTGAACATGATTGGTTAAACATTTGCCTTTAACTCTGATTTTGCTTCACCGTCATAGCTTAGCACTTCCCAAAGACTTATCTGCGTCCTGTGAAAAAAGGTGATTGAAGACATGAGGGAGAGAAGCAAAGGGAGGGAAAGCCAGACACGATCACTGTTATTAACATCTTCTCATGTTACTCCCAGGTCGAGGAGCCTTCGAAGTTCATGTATGCTATGGATATACAGATACCCCATTCAGAGATTTCCAAAATTCCTAAGATTCCCCAAGGTATTTTCAAACTTTAGATATATTTACAAATTTAAAAGTTATCTGGCAGTTCAGAAAACTATGGCAACCAGAGCCACACACCAGGCCCTTGATAACATGGCTCGTGGTCTTCTCAGCCGTGACAGCTTTGAGATAAAGCGTGCGTCCTGGTCTTCAGAAGCGCAGAGCCACCATTAATCCTAACTCTCTGCCAGCACTTTCATCTTCGGAGAAACAGAACGTGCTGTGACCAGGCCTCCTTGACAGAGCTCATTGTCAGCTATTCCTTAGAAGAGGGGGCCCTTTTTAGCTTAGTGTAGATGTCTCCTTCGTTGTGTTAATTAAGAAAAAAGCTAGTCGGAGTATCTTTAAGTAATTTTCTTCCCTTCAAGTTTCTAGATGAAAACACACCTCCGAGTTATCCTGGGTCCCTGTCTCTCCCTCTCCTCCCTGACCCGGCCGCTGCCAAGGCTGCCAGGCCTGCCCTCCAGCATCCCTGAAGTCGCCCCCACCCCTCTCTCCTGCTACCGCCTCGCTAGCCAGCCTCCTAGCTGGCCTTCTGGTTTCCCGTCATCCTCCTTCACACTGTTGTCCCTGTTCCTGAGAGACCCATCTTCGCCCAGTGCCCAGGGCACAGTCGTGGCTCGGACATGCTCACCGACCCTGAAGCGCTGATTTTTCCAACGTCTGACTCAGAACTCTACAGGCGTCCTTCGACCCCGAACATGGAGTCTGAATTCTTTAGCCTGCCACTCCAGACCCTCTCTAATCTCACCAGCCCACCTGTCCTTGTCACCCCACCTGCTCTCTTTGTCCTTGACACCCGCTCGTCCTTGTTACCCATGTGACGTCATCGTGGACCTTACATTCCAGCCATGCCGAGGGGCCGCTTCTGGTGCTCTGCTGCTCCTTGTCCTTTGCTCACGCTGTTCTCTCTACTTGCAGTGCCCTGTCCCCCAAATACTGCTTGTTCTGCAAGACCCAAGCCCAGCGCCACCTCCTTCCTAAAGCTGTTCAGATCCCCCCCAGCCACATATACCCTCTCTTTCCTCTGCATTCACTCAGCACTCTTTTGCACTCCCCCTCTCTCCCTTCTCTCCCTCTCCCTGAAATGTCATCTAAGCACAAGTCATCTTAGATTGTGCATAGTCTGCGAGCAGCATCTTCAATGCAATATCATAGTAAAGTGTACACCAGGATGCCCGGCACACAGTAGGTGTTCAGTAAATGTCAGCCTCCTCCTTTCTGTCAAGGTTTTGTAAGGTGAATCACTAAAATTTCATGGCAGCCACAATGCAACTCTTTTTCTTGAGGAGCCCAGGGGCTTCACAACTGTGTCTGCCTCCTTGTTTTAAGGAAGATGGCGTGGTGGATCAGAACGCAACAGACCTGAGTCTGAATCTGGATTCTGCCATATAGCACCTTAGTGATTTTAGAAAATTTGTATAACTCCTTCAATTTTTCTTCATTCGGGTATGTTTCCTATCCATTATACTAACATTAGAACTGTGGAAATCAGACTTATAAAGAGAAGAGATCCCAGATGTCTGAGTGGATGTGTATATTTTTTATTGTGTGTATATTATTTTATTGTGTGTATATTATTTTATTTGAATAAGATAGAAGTTTGTTGTTCTTTGACATAACAGCACAGGCAGATGAGGACAGGTAGGAGACTCTGTTCTCTAAAGCCACCCAGGGTCCACGTTCTTTTTGTCTCGTTGCTCTGCCATTGCTCAGGTGAACTAACACTTACTCACCAGCCCCACAAACACATCTCTTTCCAGTTCCCAGGAAGGTGGAGCAGAGAAAAATAGCTCCTTTTGTAAGGACTTCACCCCAAAGTTGCACATATCACTTTTTTTATTTCAATAGATTTAGGGAGGCTCACGCCTGTAATCCTAGCACTCTGGGAGGCTGAGGCAGTCGGATTGTTTGAGCTCAGGAGTTCGAGACCAGCCTGAGCAAAAGCGAGACCCATCTCTACTAAAAATAGAAAGAAATTAGCTGGACAACTAAAAATATATATATAAAATAATTAGCCGGGCATGATGGCGCATGCCTGTAGTCCCAGCTGCTTGGGAGGCTGAGGCAGGAGGATTCCTTAAGCCCAGGTGTTTGAGGTTGCTATGAGCTAGGCTGATGCCACAGCACTCTAGCCAGGGCAACAGAGCGACTCTGTCTCAAAAAAAAAAAAAAAATAGATTTAGCGGGTACAAATAGTTTTTTTGTTACATAGATGAATTGTATAGTGGTGAAGTCTGGGCTTTTAGTGTACTCATTACCCAAGTAGTGTACATTGTACCCAACAGGTAACTTTTTATCCCTCATGCTCCCTCCTACCCTTCCCCTTCAGAGTCTCCAATGACCACTGTGCCACTCTGATATATTACTTTCCTTCAAATCCTATTGTCTAGGACTATGTGACTACAGCTAGCTACAAAAGAGGCAGGAAATGTTTAGCAGCCCTGAGCCTCTGATTCCTCAGTCATCCTATTCAGGAATAGCTAGGCAGCTCCTACACTGCTAAAACTAAGAGTAGGAAAGGTTCTATTACGAAAAGAAGGCTAAGAGGTGCTGAGCACAGTGGCTCACACCTGTAATCCCAGCTCTTTGGGAGGCTGAGGTGGGAAGATCGCTTGAGGCCAGGAGTTCAAGACCAGCCTGGGCAACATAGTGAGACCCCCATCTCTACAAATAATAATAGTTTGAAAAAAATTAGCCAGGCTTGGTTTATTCCTAGTTACTTGGGAGTCTGAGGTGGGAGGATCACTTGAGCCCAGCAGTTCAAGGTTGCAGTGAACTGTGATTACACCATTGTACTCCAGCCTGGGTGACAGAGTGAGACCCTGTCTCTAAAAATGATATAAAATAAAAATAAAAGAAGGCTAAGAGTGGATATGGGGGGGGGACAAACGCCAGTCTTTGCCACACCTGCATTACAAAATTGTTACAAAGATTAAACGCAAAGATTAAGAAATCACCCTACATTATGTGCAGCAAAATAAATATTAATTCCTCCTAATTTATATCAGTATTCCTCACCTGCCTAACAGCCTTCTACATAGCAAGCTTCTACCGTGTTCTTGATGAATGGATGCTTAAATGAATGAGCTTATTTTGAAGGCCCACCATTGCTAACTAGATAAATCCATTTGTGATTTGCTTATAATTGTTTTATGAAAGCTTGCCGCTAAAGTAGTTTACTATTTAAGTGGATAAAGAGCTCTCTTTCTACATCATCAATTTGCTAAACTAATGGAATTATGCTGAGTATCCCTAAGCCTCAAAAATTCTCAAATGAGGAGGACTAACATTATTAGGGATCTACAGGCTTAGTATGTGATTGCTATGCTACATTTTATGTGGATCCCTGCTGTTTCTCCACAGAGCAGATAGCATGTGAAGTGATCCATGCCAGTCCTTCACATTCTTCGGTTTGAGCACTGATGCTTAGACTGTCTCCAGGGACACCAGGATGGAGATGGAGATGGGAAGGGAAGTGGGGGTTCCGCCTTTCAGGAAGTTCCAGGAGAAGCAGAGCAGATCAGGGAGCCCTCCAGCTGGAGGTCCCCACCCCCTGAGACTCCAGGAGAAAAGTACATAGAGAAAGGCCTGTACCAGACAGAGAGTAGGTGGCTCATCTTTCAGGGATACCTGGAATTCTCTCCACCCACGTTAAGCACGTAGCAGCCTCAAAATCGATTTCTGTTTAGTTTGGGCCTGATGCTAGGGCCGTAGTGCTGCGTGTGGCCTGTTGCTCAGTCAGTGGCGTCTCAGTCTCTCCTCTGCAGGGAAATTCTTAAGCAGTGACTCAGCAAAGGACTTAAAATGTCCAGCAACTGTCATTTAAAGCAATTCCCCTCTGGGAAACTGAGCAAACTAACCCAAATAGCAAAGCAACTTTTGGATGGTTAAAGAAGCAACTACTGCTTCTCTAGATGCAGGGTCCAGAGGAAGCCGTGGATGTGACTGGCAAAGGGTGCAAACCACCCCAGGAGCAAACCCTGCGGAAACCTAGCGCAGCCTCCCTGGGGAAGAGGAGTCAGAGGTGGGCGTGACCGTAGACACTCATCCAGCCAGACTCCCCAGCTCTAGCCTGGCCGCTTTCTCTCCCTCTCCTCTGCTCTGCAGTATCTCCTCGCTGGGGACAACTTCCCACCCCTTCCTCTCCGATTCCTTCTGAGTTGCTGTGTTAACCTCTTCTCTACCTTCTTAAAACTCTCAGAATTTATATACTAAAATATTTCCTGAAATCGGATTGTACTAACCAAATCACTCACTATTTGCTCTTTGTTAGCTAATCATACTCTAGTCTAATATCAAGATTCCTGTCAAGAAAACATATTTCTAATTTTGTGTATGTGTGTTTGTGTGCAATCATATGGGTATATATAGAGATGTGTGTGTGTATATAATTCTGTGTGTGAATATGGATGTGTGTATGCATATATGTTTAGGGATTTCCCTAAAATGCCATTTATTCGAGTAATATTTTGGGATGTCTATTATGTCCCAGGCATTGTTCCAGATACAAGAACCTAGCAGTAAATAAAACAGACTAAGTACCTTTCTTGATGAAGATTGGGACAGACCCACAGTAAATAAATAAATATTACATAGTATGTGGGTTTCTGTATATACACACACACGCACAGTGGCTGGCACATAGCAGGTACCTAAAAATTAGATGCCTATCACAAATAATGAGAGTTAATATTTATTGAGTATTTATGGTGTGTCAGGTGCTTTTTAAATTCCTAATAACTTATAAGGTAGGAGCTATTATTATCACCATTTATAGACAGAAAACTGAGGCACAGAGAGAACACAAAGTTAGGAAGTATTAATAGTAAGATGAGATTTGAGCCCAGACACTACCTTCAGAGCCTGCTTCCTTATTCTTCCGTTTGAAAATGGGCTGCCTTTATAAAAAGGCAAGCTATAAACTGCTCTAAATATGCCAGTACTATTCTAAGAAGAGCAAGTTTTAAGGAAAAAGTCTAGGGGAAAGAGAAACTTAGAGCTGGGTTAGCGACACAACCCTGGAACTATTTTGACCGTGTTGCCCTGAAACGTGAGTTTCCTCTCCAGTTATGCTTTTATCTGACAGCAACGAAAAACAAAAGACAGCCTTTTCTCAGGTAAATCATAAACATACAGTTTCAAATGTTTCTTGTTTAGAAAAAGAAAATATAAAACTGAGTGATCTCAATACATTTTTCCACCATGGAACACCTCAGAAAGAGGATAATTCCTGTTGAAGAAATTCCTGCAAAAGAGTGAAAGGAAGAGGTAAGGAGAGGAATGAGAAAAAATACCTCCATGGGGGGATCCTGGCTGCTGGTCCCTCTACCTCAACCCTTTGAGATCCGCTAGGCTAAAGAAAAGTGTCTTATCAGGGTTTCAGGAATGCAGATGTTAAAAAGTTCCAAAGGGCCTTAGAGGGAAGGTTCAGTTTAAAAATGATTCAAGATGAGTTGTTTGTATAACCACTATATTTTAGTTACTATTTATTGAGTGCCTACTCTGTACAAAGCAGCTGGTGAGATTCTTATAGACATTACCTCATTTAGAGTTAGAAATGTGTCACCTGCTTAAGCTTGAAAGACAGAGAACCAACAATTGATTAAGCGTATATTAATAATGAATGAAAAATGGACCAAACTCTGCTTATGTAATGTAATTATTTAAATCTCATTCTAAACAGAATATTAATTTTATATAGTTATTGCTATGCTAAGTTAATGGGTTTTTCAAAAATAAAGGTATAAATAAGAAAACTTTCGCAATTCTCTCTCCCATTCATGCCTATGACAAACCTCTCTGCACTGCTTATCATAATTGTCATGGTCAAAATATATTCATTGCATGTTTAGTGTATGAGGGAACAGCAGGCTTGATACCTGTTAGCTAGGTGGGAAAATAAGACATGAGCAGAGGAAGTATGGAACGGGCTGTGTGAACAAACAGGGTACTGCATAGGAAAACACACTGCAAGGTAAGAGTAACCGCAAGTGTCACAGAACGTTAGCATAGGTAGAAAAGTGAGACATAGGTAGAAGAAATATAAAAACAGTGTGAACAAACAGGATGCAGAGTAAGAGAACATACTGTAACAGTAACAAGATAAAGGTAACCACAAGTGTCACAAGAAACATAACAGAAACAGTACAGGACATGTTATACTATGTTACTGTTTTCCCTCCCCATGCCTGGCCGCCCCCGCCCCCCCGGGAGAGATTTAGATGCCAGGACCCATGAGGACCTAAATATATAAGGTGAAAAACTCCTCTGCCCAATGGGAGAGAGGAAACATCCCCACCAGCTAAGAAAAAAGGGGTAAAGACAACATTATGAAGGAGGAGAGGCCAGACGGGAGAAAAAGGGATGACACAAAAACCCTGGGGCTACCATCTGCTCAGACTTGTGCCTGCTCTTAACTCTCAAGAGTGTACTTTTGTTTCAATAAGCATTCTCTCTCTGCTTACAACGCATTCTTTGTCGCTCACTTTCATTCTTCCATCATGAGAAGACAAGAATGAGGGATTCGGGGTGCAGCTGGTAACAATACTGGAAATGTAAGAATATAATAATATGATGAAGTATGTCTAAAACTCATCAGTGAAAATATGTAGAAATTATCAGGAGAGCAAACAGATAACCTACAGAATGGGAGAAAATATTCGCATATTACACATCTGATAAAGGGCCGATAACTAGAATCTATATAGAACTCAGGAAAATCAGCAAGAAAAAAATCACACAACCTTATCAAAAAGTGGGCAAAGGACATGAACAGAAACTTTTCAAAAGAAGATAAACTAATGGCTAACAAACATGAAAAAATGCTCAACATCTCTAATCATCGGGGAAATGCAAATCAAAGTCACAATGAGATATCACTTATCTCCAGTGAGAATAGCCTTTATCAAAGAGTCCCAAAACAATAAATGTTGTTGTGGGTACGGAGAGATAGGAACACTCATACAGCACTGGTGGGACTGCAAACTACTACAACCTCCATGGAAAGCAATATGGAGACACCTCAAAGAGATACAAGTAGATCTACCATTTGATCCAGCAATCCCATTCCTGGGCATCTACCCAAAAGAACAAAAGACATTCTATAAAAAAGACATCTGCACCCAAATGTCGATAGCAGTTCTATTCACAATTGCAAAGACATGGAAACAACCCAAGTGCCCATCAATACATGAGTGGATTAATAAAATGTGTTATATGTATACCACGGAATTCTACTCAGCCACAAAAAACAAAAGTGATATAGCACCTCTAGTATTATCCTGGATAGAGCTGGAACCCATTCCACTAAGTGAATTATCCCAAGAATGGAAAAACAAGCACCACATGTACTCGCCATCAAATTGGTATTAACTGATCAACATTCAGTTGATAGTAGTAACATTCATCAGGTGTCGGGCAGATGGGATGAGGAGGAGGGGCTGGGTATATACACACCTAATGGGTGTGGTGCGCACCGTCTACGGGATGGACATGCTTGAAGCTCTGACTCGGGTGGGGAAAGGGCAATATACATAATCTAAACATTTGTACCCCTGTAATATGCTGAAATAAAAAATAAAATAAAATAAAATGATTAATAAAAAAAGAAAGAAAATAAGAAAATAAGTATGTGCAAATGGAGAATCAAGAGGGTTGGGGAATCCAAAACTTGCCCTAACTGATATTAAAATATACTGAGAATTTCAGAAAAATAAACTGTAAGAAGACATGGATTGAGTCCTTACGGATCTTGAAGTATGATTTGGGAGGTGGAACGTACATGTGGGAATGTCCAGGGCAAGGCAGATAACCCTGCCCAGAGGCAGATGGACAATGCAGATGAGAAGAGCTGAAGTTCAGAGAAGAGAGGGCTCTTCGGGAGTGAAGAATACCAGGATATGCCTCAGAGGCACACAAATGAATAATTTTTTTTTAAATTGGTAAATAAAAAGAAATAAGTATTTATTCACATATAAATTGTATCTCAAGGTAACCAAATATTAATAGTTTGATGAGGGGAAGTTTTTATTAATAAATGAAGAAAGTACATAACCATTTATATCCCCTATTTAACTGGACCTAGGAAATGACTTTTTTTTTTTATTTATTTCAGGGTATTATGAGGGTACAAACATTAAGGTTACACTTTATGTCTTTGCCTCACCCAAGCAAGGGTCAGGGACATATCCTTCCCCTCTACAATGTTCCCATGTCCTTTCGTTGCAGGTTTACCCCTCCATCCCCCTAATCCCTGGAGAGTATTTCTGTCATGTGAGCACCCTAGTGTTCATCAGTTAGTACCAATTCGATGGTGAGTACAAGTGGAGCCCATTCTTTCAATCTTATGGCACCTCATTTTGGATAATGGGCTTAAGTTTAATCCAGAAAAGTATAAGAGGTGTTAGATCATTGTCGTTTCTTATCATTGAGTAATATTCCATTGTATACATATAGCAAATTTTAGTAATTCACTCATTAATTGATGGACACTTGGATTGTTTCCACATCCTTGCAATAGTGAATTGTGCAGCCATAAACATTCGGGTGCAGATGACTTTAGCATAGAATGTTTTTTGCTCTTTTGGGTAGATGTCTAACAGTGCTATTGCTGGATCAAATGGTATTTCTATTTTTAGCTCTTTGAGGAATCTCCAAATTCTTTTCCACAGAGGTTGCACTAATTTGCAGTCCCACCAGCAGTGTAAGAGCATTCCTATCTCTCCACATCCTCACCAGCATTTGTTGTTTTGGGATTTTTTTGATACAGGCCAATCTCACTGGGGTTACAAGGTTTCCTCTTACTTCCACTTCCATTCAACACAGTGCTTGAAATCCTCACCACTGCAATTAGGCAAGAGAGGGGTATCAAGGGTGTCCAAATAGGGAAAGATGAGATCAAACTCTCGCTCTTTGCCGATGATATGATACTATATCCAGAAAACCCCAAGGATTCATCCAAGAGACTCCTAGAATTGATAAATGAATTCAGTAAAATCTCAGGATACAAAATCAATACACACAAATCTGAGGCATTCATATACACCAATAACAGTCAAGCTGAAATTCAAATCAAAAACACAATATCTTTTACAATAGCTTCAAAGAAAATTAAATATCTAGGAATATATTTAACAAAAGATGTGAGAGACATATACAGGGAGAACTATGAAACACTAAGAAAAGAAATTGCAGAAGACGTAAACAGATGGAAAAACCTACCTTGCTCATGGATAGGTAGAATCAATATCGTTAAAATGTCCATACTACCTAAAGTAATCTACAGAATTAATGCAATCCCTATCAAAGTTGCATCATTATTCTTTACAGAACTAGAAAAAATAATTCAATGC
>CAUYSK010048407.1:0-60983 GCA_963575035.1 Avahi laniger
AATATCACCATCACTATCATCACCATCTCCACCATCATCACCATCATCCTCAACCTCATCATCACCATAACCATCACCACCATCATCACCGTCATCATCACCATCCTCCTCCTCATCATCTCAATATCACCATCACTATTATCACCATCTCTACCATCATCACCATCATCATCCTTCTCATCATCACCATAACCATCACCACCATCATCACTGTCATCGTCACCATCCTTCTCCTCCTCATCATCTCAATATCACCATCACTATCATCACCATCTCCACCATCATCACCATCATCCTCAACCTCATCATCACCATAACCATCACCACCATCATCACCGTCATCGTCACCATCCTTCTCCTCATCATCATCTCAATATCACCATCACTATCATCACCATCACCATCATCATCCTTCTCATCATCATCATCATGGTCATCTCCTTCTCCTCCTTCTTCATCACCAAAGTGTCCATGCACAACTCTCTTATCAAACGCAACTTCTCTAGTGTTGTTTTGACAATAATACAATCAAGTGAGTATCATGGAAACCACCTTTGTGGTGCTGGACAGAAGATGTTCTCTTTGTGGCCAATAAAAAATGAAAAGTGTTTGCATCCAGATAGGCCAGAGGCTTGTTTCTTATACTTACAGAACATGTAGGTTCTCACAGATATTTCAGGTCCAGGCTCATTGCTTTCCTGGCCAGACTGTGGGGTTGGGAAATGTGTCTTCTCAGCTTCGTCTCTAGAGAGGAGGAGGCAACGACAGGGAAAGAAAATGACGCTGCTGCAGAGGATGTCTTAAGATAATCTTCCCGGAAAGCCATGTCCAATTCTAAATGTCTCTCTAGGAGTAAATACATGAATTAACACAGCTGCATAAATATTTCACTTATCTTATGCAGCTTCAGCAGGATTAATTATGCTCTAAAATTAGACCTGTGAAGAGCACAGTGCCGAGCGGTACCTAATTATTATTCATCCTCTAGAATGGAGTGTTTATCTCTTGTTATAGAGTAGCTTCAGTGGACGATTACGAGTCTAATAAGTGTCAAAAGTATAAAAAATTTTCCTAATGAGCTGTGTAAATATAACCTTTGAGGGGAGCGTTTAATGATTGGGGGAACCTCTTACGTGAAGCCTGCCATGCATTTCCCTAGGAAAAGGGGCTACTAATCTGCCTTGAGGGATGCACGGGATCCCAGTAACACTTTGCCATTCTTTTCCCGTCCAATTGCCTGTGTCCTTTCCGAAATGGTGGCGTGCACCGTGGGGATCTTTGGATCTCAGTAGTTTAGTAACAATACACACAGGTACTTTTCAGCATTGGTCAGCATGAATACCCAATAATTGCAAAGAATCAGATGCCTTTATAGGTACTAATGTTCCAGGAGGGGATATCATAGTCTTTTTCTTCTTTCCTTCAAGGAAATTATAGTCCAGTTGGTTGACAATGTATAAACTTAAACTATCTTAATCTTAAAAAGAAAAACACATTTATAATACCTCACATACATGAATTTGTATATGCATATATGTAGACATAGAAACACACACACGTATATATGTATATTCTTCTTGGGTGTCTTGGGTAAATAAGAGAGTGGCCAAGGAGAAATATGAGACATACTAGATTTTTTTTAATGGAAGAATGAAAGGACAGAATGAGTCAGAAAGAAAACAAGTTTAGTGAGCCTTAGACCAAGAATAGAACGGGGCAGAGTTTACAGAAGCCCCGGCCATTTACTCATCCAACAACTGCAAATCTCCGTGGAGTAGCAGATTCTCCCTGGCACCTAGACGGTGGCACTTGCGTGAGAACATACAGACTGCGTGAGCCTGGGACTTAACAAATGGCATTTCTGGCTTCAAAGTAAAGGTGAACAAGGGGATCTTTTAGGTCCCATCTATCTCATGGATTTTGTGTTATTTTTATATAATTCTGGGATTTGAAGAGGCAGAAGGAAGATTGTAAAGGTCAAAACCCTTCTGAAGTATAAGGGCCATAAAAAAGATATTGAAGGGACCAAGGTTGTATAATTACATTGTTCAAAAGCAAGTGATGCTGAAGAAAGGGAAGGAAACGATTGTTTTTGAGCCCCTACTCTGTGTCCAACACCATGCCATCATCACATGTGATGTTCTGGTGACTCTTTATGTAACATTCTGGAGTAGACTTATTATCTCCACTTTGCAGAGCAGGAAGATGAGGCTCGGTTGAGTTCAGGCAGGTAGAGCAGAGCATCTCCCACTCCACCACAAACAGGTGTCACCCGGGGGTCTTGCTAAAGCAAAGCTTCTGTTTCAGTGGGTCTGGGGTGGGGCCTGAGACCCTGCATTTCTAACAAGCTGCTAGGTGACTCTGATGCTGCCAGTCCATGGACAACACCCTGTGCAGATTTTAATAGATGTAAAAATTGAACCAAGTTCATCTGATTCCACTTCTGATCATCTTTCCATTAAACCACTCTGCAGGGAGAAATCTTAGTTGCTGGTGGCCAGGTCACCTTAGCTGTAAGTAATATTTTTTAGCACTAAGAAGCATTTAATCTTTCTCTTTGTACTTTGGTACAAAGTTTTCATGGTTGTGGATTTATTTTTAAACTCAGAAATATATCACTTGTCCCTGAAATCTCGTCTGAGTTCATTGAACAAACAAAATTAAATATATACATGTTTATCATATATTTTATGAGCTATTTACATGGTATATTTCATTGTACCTATATTATATTTAGGCATGTGGAATAGATTTTACATATAAAACATTTTAAAGCTATGGTACATATATATCTTATATTAATATTGTATTAATAGAGTGACCAACTCAACTAATTTTGCTGGGACTCTCCCCATTTTAAAACTAGTTAGTAACCCTAATTATATTTGGGCATATATGACAGATGTCATATACGAAATATTTGAAAGATACTATATAAATATATAATTTTAGTTCATTGGGTTCCCTCTGTCCCTTTTGTGCTGAAACTTTGCTATCAGTCATTTAAAGATTCATCCAGATTGTTAACAGATTGGAAAGGACCACAAGTTCTGCTCTTGTATCAATAAGAAATCTTGCTATGATTGACTCTAGAGCTTCAGAAAACCCCAACCCAGGATAATCATGCTCACAGATCTTGGAGTGGGGAACCTGGGAGGGGTGTCAGTGGGGAAGCCCCCTCCCTAACTCCGAGTGGATCAGTGCTGGCATCCGGATTCCTCTATTTGTTGGCCACTCTTCCACTGAAGCATGCAGGGTGGCGTTTGGTGGTGAGGGACCCCACACTGCCAGGCAGAGTAGAGAGCATTTGTGTGATTGCATAAGTCCTTGTATCTAATCAGACTTCTCATAAATTGCTGTGGGCCACTAAATGGGTCGCTAATATCCTCAGCACTGCCCTTGTCCAACTTCCCAGCCTAATATCTTTGGGCTGACGTCTGGGTCTTGGGGAGAACTGGACACTCCTGCGGCTTGGACAGTGACGACCTCACACACCTCCATTCTGAGGACAGCACATCCCTGAGAGGCCTTCACAGCCCGTCTTCTCAGGGCTGGCTTAGGAATGGTATGACAGTGTGGGCTGAGGACATCCTTGCAGACCCCACCTCTAAATACTTTCCCTATTCAACTTTCCGAAATTCCACATTTGCAGTTTTATCAGATAAACATGGACTGTTTGATGTGGGACCCTTTACAAACGGAATTCCTCCTTCCCTCCTCTCCTAACCTGTTTCCTGATTTGACATTGACCCATCCTTCAGCCTCTATGCCCCTCCATGAAGTCTCCCATGAAGACCTCTAAGCTAGATACCCTTCCTAGAAAGTCTAGCTCCATGCTTATAACATTCCTGTGGCATTTAGCAAAGCAAGAGAAGTGAAATGAGCAAGATAAAGGTTCTACAATTTCCTACTGGTGATACCTTGGGCAAGTTAATTTCTTTGAATCTCAGTTTTCTCATTTTTAAATCAGAATTGTTTAAGGATTAAATGTAAAAACAAACATCAAGCAACCAGGCCAGTACCTGGCACATGTTAGATGCCAGCTCATTGGTGGCCCCTCTGTGTCCCCTGGCCCACTGGAGTGCACTGCATTGTGAGTCCCTTGAGAATACACACCATCCATGTCCATCTCTGTTGCCCTTCCTGTCCCCCAGGACTCACAGCTGAGCTTGGCACACAGCAGGTGCTCAGACAAAATTTGTTAAATGAATGAATGAATTTGAAAATGCTGCAGACATACACTTTTGCAGGATTTATGTCACCAATTGAGTATCTTCTCCAATGCAGGGGACTCTGCTTTCTTTCGGAAGGACATTAGACACCTCTGGAGAGATGCAAGGAAGTAACCACGAAATCACTGCCTGATATGACAATCTTCCCAAGCCTCTTGCCACTGTATTCACTATAGAACAGAGGCAGATTCCTTCAGTGTTGAATTTGTGTATTATTGTAGTCATGTATCCCCATTAATCTCTTTAACAAAATCCTCTGAGATGTATATAACCAGCAAGACTATATATTTCCTGGCTCCTAGAACTGGAGTGGATACGAATTGCTACTAAGTCTAGTAATAGGGAAACTGAACCGAGAGAGGGGTATGACCTGACCCAAGGTTGTACACCGAGGAATGGCAGAGTTGGGCCTAAACCCCAGATTTCCTGCCTCCTAGGCCAATTGTATATTAAAAACAAAACAATGGGCAAACAGAATCTTTAATGTCCCTTGTCCTGGTCCTTTGGGGAAGTCTTGATCTCTGTGGGTAGGAGCAAGGGATGAGGAGGACAGCTGGGATATCCCCAGCCATAGTGGCCAGCAACACGACCCAAATCATAAAAGCCTCCAGTAGAACGAGCTCTGCTGTCTCCCAGGCCCCTCCTCCTTCCCTGCAGCACAGTAGAGGCAGGACAGGAGAGACGACACAGACTCACAGACACTTTGTTTATCTTAGGGAAGACCACACTAATGGAGGGACCGCAGCCAGTTTTCATGTCCAAAATGTTCTCAAGCACATACGCTTGGTTAGATCTTTCTTTGACAAACCAAGGCTGCTCACATCATCTCACCTTCTCCTTCCCAAACATCTCCCAAGCTCCAGCCCGAATCCCTACCCCGAGGAGGAGCTTGTGAAATAAAGCTGTGTTGCTCTACCCTTGATTTCTGTTCTACTTCACTGACATGTGGTTTTGTTCATTGCGATGTCATTAGCATAAATAGAGAACTCTAAAACCCTGGCAACCCGGAGTGACGTTTGCACGGTTTCATCTTAACCAGATCCTCTCTCTGCCAAACTGGGTTGAACTCCCACTGTGTTCTTTGCTGGGTTTACCCCTGTAGTCCTAAGAATTTAAATACTTGAAAACTTCCTTCTTAATATCTCTTTTTCTCTCTCTCTCATGCTGTATTTTACGTATCTTACCAATCAAGACTTGTTTTCTAAACTCCCTAACTTCAGACGGTAGTTCGGGTGCTCACACTTAACTGTCAGCAGCACACATCAGCACTCCCGGTTCTTCTGTGCCCACCAGATCAAAGGAGGGTCTAGGACTCGGCCTCTTTAATCAGGAACCTGGGAAGGAGTAGCCAGGGATGGTACTTGGGGGGCCCAGTCATTAAAAACATAAGGCTGAAATCTGTGCTCCATTCTGCTGGTTTGTGATCAAGGGGGTAACAAGAGAAAGAACATTTTCCTCAGCATTTGGCAAAACCCGTGGCCCAGATAGAGCCATGGCCTGTTTTTGAAAATTGGTTTTACTGAAATGCAGCCACATCCATTCTCTTACTTGCTGTCTGTGGCTGACTTCACACTACAGCAACAGAAACCATACGACCTGAAAAGCCCAAAATATTTGCTTTCTGGCCCTTTATAGAAAACATTTGGTAGCACCTGACCTAGACTGTCTGGAGAAAGATAAGAAAGGTAGAGGAGACTTAGTGTCGCAGGTTGTCCCATTCTCCTAAGGGAAGGAGGATTGAGATGAGAAACAGAAGAAAAGACAAGTGGGGTAAGAAAGGAAAAAGGGACTGAGATACATTAGGGAGAAATTAGAAGGGAGAAAAGGAAGGAAGAGGAAGAAGAAAATGAGAAAGGACAAAGAAGAAAAGAAAAGAGCAGAGTCACCAAGGAAGGAAAGAAGGAAGAAAGGAGGCTATAGGAAGAGAAGAGGCTGTAGGAAGGGAGAGGAAAGGCTAAGAAGGAAGGAATGGGAGAGGAGAGGCAGTGCTGAGCCTGGGCATCCACGGAGCAGGCTGGATTTGTTAAGCTGAGAATCTGCCATGCTGCAGGTGAAACTCTAGAAGTCTCAGGGCCAGGGTGGTGGTGCAAGGCACAGACCACCAACTGACTTGCTCCTGCCTCCAGGTGTCTCCTCTGCCTCCTGTTGGCTTCTCCTGCCAGCAGTTCTTCCTGACATAATTCCCTGTGCCCTGAGATGACTCAGCAACACTCTACTGCAACCAACAGCCTCAGCCCATTTAAGGAAATAAATGCAAAATAAGGATTTGGGGGCTGGGGAGGTGGTTGGGGGAGGGGAGGTGCAGAGAATCTGAAAACCCCCTTTAAGGACATGGGGCAGCTTTCCTTTTCTCTACATGGAAGTAGTTCAAAGCTACCATGGTTGTTGTTATTTTTATAGAAATTTATGATAAGTAACCCTTAAAGAGTGATAACCATGTATCACAGAATCGTCTAAGTCTTTACATGTATTCATTTCATTTGATCCTCACAGTGATTAAATGGCATGAGTTATGATTATTAAGCCCTGTTTAGAGATGAGAGAACTGAGTCACATGTAGGTTTAGTAAGGTGTTCCAGATCACCCAGCTAAGTGGCAGATCTGAGAACCTATGCACCAGGGCTCTAGGATCTTTGCTTGAACATTATGCAGTATTGTTTCTCCTTTAGCAGGCATCTTGTAAGGCAGATTTTCTCATCTAGAAAGGGGCAAAGCTGCGACTTAAACACAGATTGGTCAGACCCCAGATTCAATGTTCCTTCCCTTTTTACTAGTGGGACATCAGTACCCCGCAGATGATCCTTGACAACATAACTTGCTGATAGAGGTTGATGCTGGGAGAGAAAGTGACCTACACATTTTTTCATTTTTCCACGGTGAAGGAGACCTGTCCGTGCCTCGGGCCCTGGCACCAGGGGAACAGGCCCAGCCTAATTTTTGAGATCATTCAACCCTGGCAGATTGGGGAAAACTCAGGACCCAGAAGCAAGAGATGAGAAGGAACGAAACAAGGACAGAATGTAACTCAGGGAAGTCAGATGTTTGGCCCCGATACGGGCTTGCAGCGCAGCCTCCCCGGGTTCACAAAGACCTGCCTGGGTTGCCAGAATTGCTTATTCCCCACAGAGCTCCTGGGAACTGCATAATCCCCAGCATTTCAGAAAATTATTGTTCCTTGCTAAAAGTGTTTTAATCAAATTGAAACTTCAAAGGCAGAAATCACAGTAGGGGCTGAGCTAGGCTACTCTGTAAATCACAGACTTTCTAATCAAGTTAGGAAGGACTGGGTGCCTTTGGCAAATCGTCCAATCTATTCACCCATTTTTTCTTTCATTCATTCATTCTCCCTTGTAGTCATTCATTCAACAAAGACTAATGGAGCAGCTTCTAAATTCCAGGTGGTGGGATATAAAAATGATTAAACACACCTACTCTATCGCCCCTCCTTACGAAGATGCTTTTGACATTTTTGTGTCCAATAGAATCATAGATACCTAATTTTACCCCCCAGAGGTATTTTTACATCCTCTCTGAGTGAATTCCAGTACACAATAATATCTAAGAATCACTCTTTAGAATAACAATATTTAGTGTTTAGAAACATCTCATTCTCTGATTGGCAAATATCGGCAATCAGTGGCCAAAGAGATCACCCAGTTGGGGTCTGTGATGTCCGGCCTTTGCCCTGTGTTTTATTCACCCTCCTTCTCTCAGGGCTCCTAATTGGGTTTATACAGAGACCTTGGTGACTGTGAAAACCTGAGAAATAAATGACGTGGAACTTCTGAGCGTCAGTCTGCACAGCCACCACAATAAGGACCGTAGGAGATATGAGGTAGGCTACAAATGGAAGAAGTAGTCAAATAGGCTTTCATGTGAAGCTGCCTCATTCAGGAAGGATCAAAATAGACATGAAAGTTTTTATTGCTTCCAAAGATTTCATTTTCATTTATTGACTATAATAACTGTGTTAAAAATAAAACAGGCAAGACTGAAGGCTCCACATTTAGGCAGGCCCTGAGCCAGCTCTTCTATTGATTGAATTGGATCTGGAACCAGATTTGGACGCGATGGCTCTCCTTATTCATGGAGATGTGGTCTCATTTGAAACCACCAGGGAAGTGTGGCTGAAGACCATTGATGAAGTCTAATTTTTTATATGGACTTCATTATTGCTTCTACCCTACACGGATGGCTTTTGCATGCACATAAGCCTCATTTGTACACAAAGCAGATTTGATGATATATGCTCCAAGGGGGTGATGATTAATGGCCATTTTGATGCCCCAGCAACTAAGTCACTTTGACTCTCCTGTGATCTAAAGACTACATCCATGGCAAACTATTTATTCAGAAATGCAATGTTTTCAAAGCAGAAATGTGTCAGTTCTAAGCATAGATTAGCAATAAAGGGCTTAACTGCTTCTCCATTGGCCTGTGACCAGATGGTACCATAAAAATTAGACTTGTTTATCTCTCTCCTAATTTTAACTAGAGACATATTTGGAATAGTAATGGAACAGTACTTACTTGAGAAACATAAAATCTGTCAATATCCTGGAGAGCCATTGACTGTTCCTCGGTGTTAAAACTCCAAGGGTTTTCATTTGTGTTAAGTTTGCAGCAAATTTCCCAACAGGCCTGTTGAGATCCGGAGTCTTGGTGTTAGTTTTCAGTCCAACACCGGGATTCGAGCAAGGTCAGTGGTGCAAACCTGTGCCCGACAAGCAGTGAATCGCTCAAACCAGGAAAAGTCAAATGTCAGGAGAACCATCAAAGTGGAAATAGGCATAAGGAATGGCTCGCTGGTAAGTCAAACACTGATGTCACATAGCCTCGTGCAAGATTTATGGGATGGCTAAATGGTGGCCCAAATCCCTCTCAGTCTATATTTTTTAAGCATTTTCATTTTGAAAGGCAATATTTTATATATTTATATATATATGTATGTATACATATATATATATATATAGAGAGAGAGAGAGAGAATTGTCCCTCTGTATCCGTGAGGGATTGATTCCAGGAACTCCTGCAAATGCTAAAATCCACGGATGCTCAAGTCTCTGATATAAAATGGTGTAGTATTTGCATATAATCCTGCACATCCTTTTGTAGACTTTAAATCATCTCTAGATTACTTATAATACCTAATACAATGTCAGTGCTATGTAAACAGTTGTTATACTGCATTGTTTTGGAAATAATGATAAGAAAAATACTATACATCTTCAGTAAAGGCACAATTTTTTTTCTGAATATTTTTAATCAATGGTTGGTTAAATTCACAGATGTAGAACCCTAGATATGGAAAGCCAACTGTATGCATAATCATTCCAGTCTACTTTAACAGAATTGTTTTCAATTTATCCATTACCTCCTGGTCCCTGTTACTTGCAGACACATTTCCTTAAAGAATTATAATTATTGGTTATACATGGTTTTGTATTCCCTTATTTTCATTTACTGTTATACTTTAAATATTTGTATGTTGCCACATTATCTGCTTTCACAATTATTTTAAGTTTTGCATAAAAGGTCATCACCATTATTAAACCAGAAATCATTACATTATTTTCCTATTGTCAAATATTTTGGTGTTTTGCTAGTATAGGTAATGAAGGAAGGAACATCTCATGCCTATCTTTTTTTTCTTTTGAACTATCTATTTGCAACTAACTCTTAGATATAGAATTTGAAGGGTCAATGGCTATAAACATCTCTAGGAGTCTTGATACATAGTGTCATATTAATGCCCGAAATCTTTGTTTCCATCTAAAGTACTACTAATAATGGATCAATGTACCAGCCATAGATCATACGTAATACATAATGGGTATGGTCATGTTTCAATAAAACTTTATTTATAAAACCAGGTGACAGGCCAAAGAGGTCATAGTTTGCACTGATGTAAGCAATGCTGTTAACACAAAGAGGAAACAAGTTTCCTGTCTGAAAGATCCAGGGGCTTTCAAAACAGCATGGGATATGGGGTCATTGCTATCCCTTTTATCTTAAATCCATAAACTTTAAAACACAAGAACCCCTTTGTGATGCTAAAAAGTCCTCACACCCTTATACCAGGAGTCACAGGATTTTGAGGACCAAGAAAACATGCAATGTCGAAAAGTGACTATGAATTGATTTATGCTCACAAACACGCCTTTTAAGTCATATCAGCTTGACCATCTGTATCTGTGTGGGGCAGATTAGGTAAGCAGACTCCAGAAGTGCTTGATGTACCTGGGATTTCCTAGACTTCCTGCAACTTTTCTGCAGTCTTACTTCAGAGGGCTATTTCTGTCCACCTTCACCCTCTAGTGGAAAATGGTGACCTTGTGCATTGTTTGACATTTGATGGAGGTGCCCAATCCTCTCCCCTCTTTTTCATTTTTCTTCTCCAAAAGACAGAAGTTGGGAACCTGTGTGCATAAAATTCCCCAACTTCAACTTGCATGGTTGACCGTGTGGCCTCTGGAATCCCAGGCAGATGGTGACAGGTAGCAGCGAGCTCTGCAATTCTCCAGCTCTGCCCATGGAGCAGAAACCTCAGTCGGAAGGTGACGGTGAGACATTTTTGCCAAAGACAGCCTGTCTCTGCATCCAACTGGATACATTTAAGCCTAGCCCCATTTTTATTTTGGTTTTGTGACTTCTCAGCATTATACAGAAATGGAATATTCTGACATTTAAATAAGGAGTATTTATCTTCCAAATTCAATCTATTTGTGTCCAGAATCTTGTGCTATTCCCCATCACCAGCACCATCGAAAGTATTTTTTCTCTTCAGCAAATAGTCCAGTGATGCTCTAAGGTCATGGGCTTCAGAATGTTATTTTCAGACTTAAGGTTACATAGGTCTTATTTTTCTCTTATTTTCTTCTTTGTCAAATTTGTCGGTTTTGTTTTGTTTTTGAGGGTGTTTTTTTTTTTGTCTTTTTAAATAATTAGGGTGTAGGGTCACCAGGGAGAAGGGGAAAAGGGTGAGTTTCTCGTTGTCACATCCAGGAGGGTGGACGTGACTCACATGGCTTTGAGTCAAGACCGCAGCGTTAATGAGGCTAAAGACCCAAGGTCAGTGCTCAGATGGTCTGTCTGACCTTCCTCTGCTCCAAGGTCACAGACGACACCTCCAACTCTCACCAGGAGCCTCCTTCCACATGCAGGACGACCAGGCGAGCAGAGGACTTGGCCTCAGTCATGCGGGTTCCATCCTCATTCGCCCGATTGCAGCTCAGAACTCGATGACCGAGTGTGTCCCCGTTGGGAACATGAGCCTGCGATGACTCTGTGCCCTAGATTTTCCACAAAGAGAGTTGTTCCTTTGCTATTTCCAATTCCAATAGGGCTTCTGAGAAACCCAAAGTGCTCAACCCCTGGGCAAGACATGAAACAGGATGGAAATGGGGGCAGTTTCCCTCTTGGTGTTCACAGCGAACCCTAATGGGATCAGCAGTGACATCCTCCTGACGTCTTTGGGCTATAGATGGAAGTTCGCTCCCTGTGGGAAACCACTAGGCTCCATCGCCAGGACCTTTCATTGGAACGTGCTTGCCCCAAGAGTCAGCCTTGATTTCTGGGTTTCAGAATCTATCTCTGGCCCCTTTGCCTGGAACTTCACTGATTCCTTCCTCTCTCTGGCTCTTACTGACCTCAGCAACGTGGACCACAAACTAATCAAGGAGAGAGGAGCCTCATGTCATCGGTGCAGTGAGGACCACATGCTATGTGCCAAGACCTCTGCCTCAAATTGGTGATACAAGAAGAATGAGACAATATCCCTGCCCTGAATAAATTCACTTAGAAGCAGGTGGCAATTACACTCCAGTGTGACAAATTCCATATCAGAGAAATATCCAGGACATCATGGTAGGAGAAACCACGGTCTCATACCCACATTGCTGTGCCTTCAGGGAAGACTTCCTGGAGGTTGAGACCCCTGAGCTGTACCCAGGGACAGTGATTGCCAAGCTTTCCGCACAATGCCACACAGCTGGTATATCCAGAGTCAATTATAATGCTATGGGTGGTGATGATATTGATGACAGTTTACAGCGGATCCTTGTCGGCATTTTCTTGCGGGTGGATTTCTCCTAGTCACTACGTTTCCTGGGAGCAGGAGAGCTTAAGCTGCATGTTCTGCCTGACTCTGAGATAAGGACAGGACCCTAATAGCGATTATGTCACTGGGATAGAATTTACTAGTGACCTTCCTCCTCCACAATGTAGCACTGTCATACGAATTTGCGATCTGAAATGAGACATCCCACACACCCACAACAGCCTATATTACAATGTATGTGAGGAGACCTGGGCTTCTGATCGCAGGGCTGTAACCGGAGAAACATGGGCAGCAACTGAAGAATCTTGGGTCCCCCAAGAAGACAGCTGGGCAGGGGTATCCCCTACAGAAACACATACAGTGGCCCTATTGTTCCCAGGGTACCCCAAACTTCTCAGTGTGAAAGCTGAGTCCTTCACACTCTGACTCCAGCTCTGCAGGCTCCTCCTTTAATCTGTTCAACCTTCGCAGGAATTCTGAACTGCTCTCTGATCCCCAGACACTGCCCGTTGCTTCCTGTCTCCAGCCCTACGCCAAGTCGATCGTCTCATTTTGCCATAACTGCTGGTTTTCATGACTGTCTTTCCCACAGGACTCTGAGCTCTTAGAGGCCAGAGACTATGTGTAATTCATCTCATTAACGGAAATACAGAGATGCCCACTACATGTTAAGTGCCTTTAGAAATGTTCTCTTTGCAAAGAGTGAATGAATGAGTGAATGAACAAATGAGTGCACGAGTAAAGAAAAACCACATCATGTCCTCAGAGAACCAAAAACCGACAGCTTCCCTGACCAGACATGAAACAGGACATCACGCCCAGCCTTCTCAAAACCACGCACGCACTCTCTCTCTCCGTACCGTTGCTGCCTGGGGTCAGGTGTTTTGGCTGGAAACCAAGAAAAAAAAAATATGTAGATGTGTGCCTGTGGAAGCTGATTCTAGAAGATGCGTTTCAGCAAATTCTCAGGCCCTGGACGAAGCCTAAAGGGTACAAGTTCAAAATGGATTTTTCACAACTGACCTCAGGGGAGAAGTACTGAGGAAGTTTGAAGGCGAGTCACATTGCTTGCTATAAAATCCTCTCCCGAAGCAGTCCCCTCAGCTCTTAGACAGGCTTACAGAATATAATGAAATCTAATCTGAAAAGCAGCTGCAGTCCCTCTGGAAGTGCTGAGAGTCAGTCTTAGGGAAAATAAGGAACTGGCTTCTCTGACTTTGGGTATAACAGAATCTTCTCGGAGAGCTAAGCCTTCTCCCTGGACCTGCATTCCTGGAATTGTAGAGTGCATGAGCTGGCAGGGCGCAAGGCGGGGTGTGTGATCTGCCCCGCCCCACCCCCAGCTTCCCTGATTTCAGGCAGTAATAATAATATGTCCAGAAGTTCTTATTGAATAATCAGTGTGTGTGCCAGGCACTTGTAGGCATGCAACATCATTTAATTCTAACAAAACTCCTATGAGGTAGATACTCCTGTATTCCCATTTGGTAGATGTTAAAACTGTAGCTCAGAGAGACTGAGCAAGTTCCTTCACCTCTCTGTGCCTCAATGTTCTCATCTGTGAAATGGCAATGATATGGGACTAGTCACATTAAAGTTACATGAGTTCATTTTTTTTTAATTGTAGTACAGTGCCTGAAGCATAGAAAAATTTTTTAATTTTGTTAAATAGAAAAACAGATACATGAATGGATGAGTAGGTGACTAGATAAGCAGAGTATCTGGACCAAGATCACAGAGCCAGCAGGTGTGGGAGGCAGTCGGACTTAGATATTGATTCTGATAGGACCTTCTTGGGACTAGGCCTTACCAGATGATTTGACGTGTTCCCCAAAATCTTCAGGGAAGGTTGCCTCCTTTTGTAGCTCATTCTAGTGTTTTCCACCTGAAACATTCTTTCATGTGATTTACTAGACAGTGTCTGGATGAATTTTGATTCATTCATTTTGCCAATATGAAACCCACGGCTTCTACCTTATAAGGCAGTGGGTGGATAATGCGGGAAACCCCCATGCTTGTGCATCAGCCCCCATTGTCTGTGTCCCTCCTGACTCTACCTTTTGTCTGACTGACCCTCCTACGACCACTTACAGCCTCACCCACGCAGCCAACGGAAGCGAATGTACGACACGCACAACACTGCCTCTAGCCTTGCATGTTCTCTTTTAGATTTGGCATCGCCCTGGCTCTTGACTCTTGAAATCCCATCACTCTGACTTTTAATGTTGCCGACCTTAGGAAAGGAGAGACCTTCACATCCTGCTCTATGTACTGAACTTGCAACCTTCCTCGGGAGGGTGCAGAAGTCAGCGGTTGGCAGAGACACTTGTGGCTGGCAACATCTTCTCCCCTGAAAACGGATACAGGAAGAACTTTTAAAAAGGTGTAGCTTTCCATGGGTGCAAAGGAGTTCTGCAAGTGTTCATGAGCGTACTGTCATTGGAGATGTAAACGGAAAGGGAGAAGGCTATCTATGAGCATGATGTGGGGAACGGTCCTCTCAGGTAGGGAGAGAGACACTGTGGTATACTCTGCCCACGCAAAGCTTCCCAGCCTCCCTCTCTTCCCGTGAGAGCATTTGGCTTGTGTTTTCCCAGCAAGAATGCATCTGCTTCAGGAAAGAGACTTAATTGTTCCATTTACTAGTTCTGGTTCACGAGGTCACACTGACAAAGATTACGACCTCTTTGTAATGAGAGAAACTGATGGTGGAATGAGCTGCTCTTTGGAAAGATAAAGATAACATGTGATGCTTCACCCTAGCGAAAGGCATGCACACTTCCCAGCCTCTTACTCTTGAGCCCACTGCAAGTTCCTTTTTGCTTTGTTTTTTCTCTATTTGTATGGCAGAATAATTCACCAAATAGACTGGAACACTTCTGCAATACTGCCCAGTTTAAGCCTGGGGATATAAGGAGAGAAACAAGAACAGAAAATATGGATTCAATGCTCACTGCATGCTGCAGGCCACGAGAAATATCAAAACCGTAAAACACGGTTCTGACCTCCCTCAAGGAGATTACAATATACTTGAGTAAATTAAAAATGAAAGAAAGTATCTGCACTATAGTTCAGTACACTGGTCAAAGGGGGCCACGAGGCAGAAGCGATTAATTCAGAAATGAGTGGAACAGGCTGTAATTGGTGTTGAGAAATGCGCATTTGCTCTCCTTTTAGAATTTGGGTCTGGTTTACCAGGTTGACTTATTTTAAAAACAGGTATTGTTTGGGCAAAGGGCAGAGGAAAAATCTTTATATTTATATCCCGAAAAGAACCAAGATGATGTTTCTTATACCTGGCTGCCCCTGTCACAGGCTTACAAACCTGGGTCTCTTTGGACAGCACCAAGAGGAAGATGTGTTGGGAATTTGACAAATCATGGTGAGAAGACCCACATTTGTGTCCTCACAGACTCCAAAGGGAGGAAAAAGTCAACAGCATGTTGTATTTTGAAAGGGAAGACATTGGTGTTTTTGTGAGCAGAGGAAGCAATCACATGTCTCGAGGCATATGGTAGACAGAGGAATTTGGATGTATCTGTGGTGGTGTGGGGCGGACAATGAGATAATGTTGCACAGTCTCCTGTGACATCTGTGACTTGTGAGAGCACTAGAGGAAAGGAATTAAATCAAGATACCCCCTTCCCATCACTTTACACCACTGATTAGACAGCACCCTTCTTTGTGGGTAAAGAACTTCTAAGGAGATGGATTTCCTACTTGTTTACCTTATGAATATGTATGCTTTTTTTTCTGATTAGCAAATCTGACACCTTTAATGAGTCAGTCTATGAAAAGAAGAGTAGGAATATCTATTGTCCATCAAAGTGAAGAAAATGCAAGGAGGTTTGCCACGTTTGAAGCTCTGAGTGAGAAATTAAAACTCAAATGAGTATTAGCATCTAAATGTATGTTATGTAAATGGTGCAGTAATTGCGGTAAACATTTTTTTTCCACACAAAAACTGGAACATTGAAAAGTCCTGGAGCCACGGCAGAAGCAAGAACAGAAACTCTCTGTAGGGACATTTCTCTGACGTAGTGTTCTTGGGAGTGTCATGGGGCATAGAGGGAGAACAAGTCTGCAGAAGATTAGCTAATGATCAAAAGTTACAAATGCCACAGGGAAGTAAGTCACCATGAGAGTCAGCACACATAACAAACAAAAGAATGAGAATCCCAAGGCAGGGGGAGGAAGGGAGAATAATCTGAAAGACTATAGGCTTGAAATTATCAAATATATAGAAGTTTTAAAAATCATAACAAAGGGTGGGATATTCTGATAAAAGGAATAGGCAGAATTGTAAAAGAATCAAATGAATGTCACAGTTCATGTAAATACATTAAGGTTAAAGCATAAAGCTAAATATAACTAATGAAAGAAAAAATGAACTAGAAAATAGATTCATGGGAATCATCTAACTGCAGCACAGAGACAGAAAGGAATGAAAAATATTAAAACCAGGTTAATACTCTGGAGGATAGAATGAGAAGGTCCAGAGTATTTCAAACAAATTTCAGGGAAAGAAAAAACACAAAAATGATAGGACTGTCATATGTCATTATGGAATTGCAAGTTGAAACAATGAGATATTTTAGCCATATTGGAATGGCTAAAATCCCAAACGCTAGCACTGACAACTGAAATCAGTGCTGGTGAGGATGAGGAGCAACAGGAACTCTCACCCATGGCTGGTAGGAATGCAACATGGTATAGCCACTTTGGAAGACAGTTTGGCCGTTTCCTACAAAGCAGAGTCTCACCATATAACCTAGTAATGATAATCCTAGGCATTTACCTAAATGAATTGAAAACTTATGTCCTCATAAAAACTTGCACATGAATGCTTATAAAAACTTTGTTCATAATTTCCAAAGCTCGAAGCAACCAAGATGTCCTTCAGTGGGTGCATGAATAAACAAACAGTGCACATCCATGCAATGCAATATTATTCAGGGATTTAAAAAATGAGCTATCAAGTCATGAAAAGACATGGAGGAGCCTTAAATGCATATTGCCAAGTGAAAGAAGGCTGAAAAGATTACACGCTATACGGTTATCATATTAATATACCATATGATATTCTGGAAAAAGTAAAATTATAAGGACAGTTAAAAGATCAGTGGTTGCCAGGGGCTGGGAGGGGTTTTGAGCAGCGATGGATAGCTGGAGCACAGGAGATCTTTAGGTCAGTAAAACTATTCTGCATAGTACTATAATGTGAATACCTGACATTATGCATTCGACAAAATGCATGAAACTGTGCAACACAAAGAGTGAACCGTAATGTAAACTGTGAACTTTGGTTAATTACAATGTATCAATATTGCTTCATAAATTGTAAAAAAAATGTACCACACCCCTGTGAGATGTTAATAGAGAAAACTGAGGGGGATGGGGAAGGGTAGTATACAGGAACTCTCTACTTTCTGCTCAGTATTTCTGTAAATATAAAACTACTCTTAAAAAAATAAAATCTATTAATTTTTAAAAAATGATAGAATGGGGAGAGTTAATATTCAAAGCAATAATAAGTGAATTTTTGCCAGCATCAAAATTGTAAGTCATCAGATTGAAGAATCATACTAAATCCATAGTAGAACAAATGAAAGGAATCTCTACCTTGATTTCATATCAAAGACAAAATGAAATTCTCAAAAACAATTAGAAGATATCGATTGCATAGAAAGTAATCACAATGAGATGATCAGCCGACTTCTTAACAATTACAATCCAGGTCAGAAGAAAATTTAATAGAATCCTCAAAAGGTCAAGGAAAAATGATTGTCAAATTAGATTTCTATGTTCAGCCGTATCAGTTAAGAAAGAGAACAAACCAAAAGCAATGCAATACATACTAATTTCACAACATTCAGACGAATATTAAATCAATAATTATGATTGTCATCTTCAAAAGAGAATCAATATACACAGTATTTTCTTTATATTTATGTTTCTCTGCCTCATTTCATCTTTATGTTTATGTTTCTCTGCCTTATTTCATCTCAGAGATCATATATACCCATATAACAAAATATAATCGTACTTTTCATTTAACATTATATATCTCTTTTTTGATTTTCACTGTCCTTGAAGGATAATTTTAAAGGCTGAATCATAGTCTAACTAGCATAGTTTAAGTGAATTGCTAGACAGTTAGTCTAATTGCTAGATATTTAGATCAGAGAATTTTCTCCTAAATGGCACTGAATAAAATGCACATAAAAGAGAGACAAAAAAAATGCTAAGCATGCCTATGCTTTTTTTTCCCCCTCATTGAAAAATCCACCTGGTTCTTTAATTGCCTACCACAGTCAGGGAGTGGGGGCTCAGTTAGCAAAGGGCCATTCAGAGCCAGTCGGATGTCTCTTTTCAATTAAAGTTTTGTGTTCTAAGTACACGGCGTGTGTATGACTTTTTGAAGTAATCCCGGATGTTCTAAAGAGAAGGAAGAGAAGGAAGTAATAATTCGGTGACTACCATATGCCAGGTGCCATGTTACGCATTTCCTTCACAACAGTAAATGATGAAAACTTTTACAAACCTTTTCAAAAACATAGCAAGTTTTCATAATTATTATACCCATTTCACAGACAAACTGTGGCTCCAAGGTCACACTGCTAGTAAATTGCGAAGTCAGAATTGAAGTGAAGTGTTTCCACTGTAGCGTGCTGCCAGTTTATCCCATGTCTTGCTCCAAGCTTGGGTGAGCGTTGGGGGTAAGGTGTAGAAGAAAGCAAGATGGGAAAAACATAAATAATGAAAAAAAAAGCCCAAAAAACAAAACCAGGAACTGTGCTATTGGCTGTATATGCTATTGCATTTCATCCTCACTGCAACAATAGTAGGTGGGTGTTGTTATCATTATCTTCACTCAGTAAGTGAGCAGACGGAGATCAGGGGGGCTCAGTAACTTTCTTTAGGGCTGCACAGCTGTAAGTCACACAGTCTGTCCCAAACCCACAGGTGTCTGCCCCAAAGTGCTCACGCCAGTCCTCACGGCCTGTGGGTGTTGTGCTGTGCTCTGTGCAGGTGAGATGGAGGAGCTGGAGACACTGTGGCTCACGGGGATCTGCCACAACGAGAAGAACGAGGTGATGAGCAGTCAGCTGGACGTGGACAACATGGCGGGCGTGTTCTACATGCTGGCTGCCGCCATGGCGCTCAGCCTCATCACCTTCATCTGGGAGCACCTCTTCTACTGGAAGCTGCGCTTCTGTTTCACGGGCGTGTGCTCCGACCGGCCGGGGCTGCTCTTCTCCATCAGCAGGGTCAGTATTGGTGTTGGTAGCTACTTCCTCTGCAGCAGGCAGCAGGCAGGTCTAGAAATGCACGGAGATTCCAGAGAATCGGGGATTCTTGACTGCTCAATGGAGTGTCCGCATCCCTTCCTCGCTCACTAGCCCTTCTCGGGCTTGTCAGAAAGGCACCCAGGTTTTGTGCGTTCATGAGCCAGAGGTGGCAAACCCAGATGACTGTGGAAGGCAGAAGGGGACTAGGGGTGCAGCAGGCTGGACGTGAGAAAATAGCACACGTGAGATGAAACAGAACAGCTGAGCCTGAGTGTCAAAGTGAGGGGACGGTAGGGAATGCTGAGGATGGTGGCAAACTGCATATTGTTTACTGTACCGAAAGGGGGCCGCCATCCTCAACTCCTGCCGAGTATAGTCTTAAGGGACCATAGGGCCAATATTATCAGATCTTCTAGTTTTTAAAAGAGAAAGTGTCATCAGATTTTATGTGAAACATTTCAATTTTTAAATATTAGTAATTCCATAAAAAATTCATAGGCCAAACAAAGCTAGCCTGTGGCTTCCGTTACTAGCGCCCATGTATGCCATACAACACTGCTAATGCCCCTATGCAAGATGTCACAATCTGTGTGTGTATTGCAACAGAACACGCATAGTAAGGCAAAGTCTACTTGCAATGCTATGCAATCGTGTACACATCTACAAAACACAGGGAGCACGTGCATGCCCCTGAAATGAATCACAGATGAAAGTACCAGGAGAAAATGCACACAAATCCAACAGAAAACAAAATGCACATTCAACACAACATAAACAACAGCACAGAATATACGAGCTATAGTGAGCTCGCATGCAGTACAAGGGGATCTCCTTTCGTGCAGCATAATATGGCATGTGTGTATTGCCATTAACGTTCATAACTCATCAGTAACGGTGATGACCGTGAAAGTGTTTGCATTTATGGAGCACTTACACGTGCCAGATACCAAAAAAGAACTTTATATTCTTTATCTCATTTAATCTACAAACCAACTATATGAGGTAGGTACTATTGTTAGTTCCAGATTGCAAATGACAGAACTCAAAGGTATGAGGTTAAGGGAATTACCCCAGCCACACAGTGAGTGAGGTGGAGCCAGGATCTGAATCCAGATGGTGTGGCATCCGTCAAAGCCTGCATTCTTCCACAAGCCACAAACATCAAACACAAGCAACACAAAAGATTTGATGCAGTTCATACTATGAACATATATGTACATACAAGTCTCATATGTTCATACATGCAACACAACCTAGTCACTTACCTGCATTCATAATAAAAGCACATACATGCATATTGTTCACGCATCTTTCAACACAGTATAATCTATCTATCCATTCATCCATCTCTTTATCTACCTATTTCTCCTATTTACCCACCTTGGTGTTTTTATTTTCACCCTGGAAGAGCTTAAAGAATTAGAATTTGAAACATGGTGAAAAATTTTTGGTTAAAAACATCCAATTTCATATGCTAATGTTTACTGAGAAAACCAAGTAATCCTTGTAAAATAGATTTGTGTATTCTTAGCATTTGGCAATTTCAAGAACTTTAGAGATTCAGAAGGTACACATTAGCTTAGCAAGGAAGATGTATTTTCTCCATTCAGTTGCACTCCAAACTTGGGTTCTGTGCAAATACATATTTCCTAATTAGCTTGATGGCATCTAAACACACGGATTGCTTAAAAATAACAGCATGCATGCGTAGAGCTAGGTATTATGCCAACTTTAAGCTAATTCTACCAGCCAATTACTAAAGGCATTTCAGATCCAAATGATTCTGGGATTATCACCCAGCAAATGCACACTGTTGCATTTACGTGTAAATCCTGCTTGTTTTTGGAAGAGCATTTCCCCCGTCTGAGACACCACCAAGGAAGCCAAGTCGATAGGATCGTGATTATGAGAAATGAAATAAATCCTCCACTCCGTCTCCAAGCATCCTGAGGGACGGGAATGTGGGGGAAGAACTGGCAGCACAGGAGCAGGCATTGTTGGTGGAGTTGTTGACAGTCTGGAATTTGAACTTGGGCCTCTCCTTCCCTGGGGGAGCAAGGACCCCAAGTCCTATGGGAGCAAAGTAGGGCTTCTGTGCCCCCTCGGGAACTCCCAGCCACCATCACTGCTGTATTTTCAAAGGGTGCAGGGAGCCCTGCTTGAGCTCTGACTCTTCTCCCCAGATAATATTTGTCTTTTAAAATAAGTACAGCCGGATATGCATGAATAGGAAGATCTCATACTTAATACTTCCTTGCCTCTCTCGTTAATTAGGGGAACTCAGCATAGGTTCAGGCCCTGATACGATCTGTGCACAGCAAGGCTCTGGGTTTCTAAATAAATAACCTTCCCTTCAGTCAAGGGCTACCACCACCTCTAAAGCTTGTCTTCTACACAGTCACACATATGCCATCTTACATATATGCTTCCTCACACAGCACAGAGAGCACACACCAAAGCAAAAGTGAATTCATGGTGCACACACAATCATTTTCTCCAGCAAAATCTGCAGTGGGGAATTCCCAAACAAAGAACCTACTTTCCGCAAGTACAAGATCACAACTGCATAATGAATTATGCCTAGCGTGTAGATACGGACCTGGGCCGGGTATGTTTCCTCCGTCATCTCTAATCCTCACAACATCTGTGAGGTTGATTTGATCACACCCATTCTGTGGATGGAGAAACTAAGGCCCCAAAGGTTAGAGTGGAACCTTTTGGGCTTCACCTCATGTTTCCTTAAAACACCAGGAAACATCTTACTTCATCTGTCACAGCAGAAAAAGACATGAAAGAGGAAACTCGTCTGTTGATGCAGGGCTGAGTCGCAGGCTTTAGTTGACTTCCATTTAGGCTTCTTTCTCAAAGATGCTGATCCGGGATGCTCTGAAATTTGCTCATTCCCCAAGGCAGGTTTTGCTCTGCGTGGAAGCTGGAGCTCTCCCTTATCACTTCTCTCAGCAAGTGGCGTATCCAGCCAATAGACTTAAAGCTGTTACCAGGGAGGCAGATCCACGTAGCCCTGCTCCTGGGCTCAGCATCCCTTGGGAAGCCCTTGGATAATGCAACACAAACCCGGGCCTGAAATATGTGCACACCTGGCACTGCCAAGAGAGAAGGTCGGTGCTCAAAGAAGACGTTTATTTAACAGTGGAACCAAGCTGCTCCCACGGCTGTGGCCCTCGTCTTATACAACCTACAAAAATGCACCCTCCTGTCTGTGGGATGCTCTTAACTTTTGTTTTCTCTCCAAAATGCTTTCCCTCCCATTTAGAAAAAAATATTCAATATCACCAGCAAAAAGAACTGCTTCAATTGTCTCCTGAGACATGAGGAATGGGAAACACAGAACAGTCGAAAAGCCAGGGAGGTGGAAACTGCAACCGCCTTCCCGATGATGTCAGACCAGGGGAGCTGGGAAACGGAATGTTAGAAGCCTCAGGCTGACTCACAGTTGGGACCAATAGAAGTGAGACGCGTTAGGGATCAGGTCCGGGCTCAAAGGAACCAAGGACAGTAGAGCCCATGGCCCGCCACTGAGAATGTTCTGAGAGGTCAGGTGCCCACTGGGAGGTAGAGGCTACTGTCTGGAACAACACCTGGAGTCGTCCATGCTAATTTTATCTGGCTCTGAGCCCTCTGTGGCACCAAGAGGGCATCTTATTTCCCAAACCCCAAAAATGTAGCTGGAATTTATAAATAATAGAGAAGAGAAAAGAAAGAGAGAGCTTTGCAGGGAAGAAAGAAACTCTAGCCCAGGGGTTTCTGTGGTTACCGAGGTAGGGTTTGGGTTGCTTGTCTAACCAGAGAGCCAAAGTGGCTTTCCAGAACAGACCTTACGTATTAAAGAACAGCATGCGTTTCTTGTGCCTTCGGCGCAATGGACCTCGCATGCTCAAGCTTGCGGAAAAGGGGAAAGGAACAAGGTGACGACACAGAGGGAAGGTCAGAGACGACCGGGCCGCTCGTCTAGCTCACATTTGCTGACCGCCTGGGATGGCAGGTGCTTTATTTGTGTTATTTTATTTTGCCTGCTGCCCACCTTCGCAGGGAACGATTCCCACTTTACAGACATGGACAATGAAGCTCCAGTAGATGCAGCGGTTGACGCAAGGCCACAGACCTAATAAGCGATGGAGCTGGGCCCTGGACGTCTGGTTATTCTGTAACATGCACTCCCTCTCCCCAGCAGTCCACAGATTCTAGAGGATGGGTCAGCTCAGAGCGCTGCTACCAAAACCTGGGGCACAGGCGGGTCCATCACTTTGACTCCTTTCCGTGACCTCACCAGGCAGATAAACACCTGAGGACTGTCCTTAGCATGTTGGATGAGTCCCAGGGAAATGAGAGAAAGCAGTTAACCCCATCCTCCCATCTCCTGCACCGTATCTCAGCCCCCTGACCACTGCCGTGGGCTCCCTCCAAACAGAAAGGGGGCCAGCTCATCCCGGCCGGTGGGGCAGGTTGCTTTGAGGGTGCAGGGGTGGAGGGTAGTGCTCAGAATCTCCAGGGGACGGAGGGGAGCGTGTTAGAATACACATGCAAATTCAGGAAAATGTCTTAGAAGCCGCTGCTGTCACGATACTAACAGCAGCAAGAAAAGGCACAGGTCTCGGCTGACTCTGACATAGAGAGACATGATTTTTCACCCAGAGTAGTGGAATCCCTCTAGGTCAGAGTATAAGATTGTTATATTACTAAATTGGGTGAGAAAGACATAAGTTAACATGAAAGGTTAAGAAACAGTGTGCTACGTGAAATACATGGCACATTTGTATGATTTCCACATCCGCAGTCTGGGTGCTGCAATCAGCCCTGGAAGCAACGGGGAGGAGACATTTTTTTGGTGGGAGGAAGAACAGCCAACTACACATGGCACAGAGAAAGAGACCAAAGATAAGGTTGCAGGAAGGTAGGAGAGGGCGTGATGCCAACACCTTGGGCCTCAGGGAGCCTCAGCCATGAAGCCTGGGCTGAGAGGATCAGGGAGAGAGATGCTCCAACTTACAACTGTAGGCTTTCCTGTGTATGGTCCCTTGAAGGCTGGAGTGGAGACTATCTTTAGAAAACTACAAGAAAAATGTCCCTGTGCAAATGAGTCGAGGCTGTCACAGTTCCGTGGGCATCCCTGCAGTTGAGCTCATCCTGCTGTGGGGGACCAATGCAGCGCCATTATCAGAGTCCACGGTTAATCACACATACTTGGCTGTGGTTCATGCCATGGTCAGCAGCAGCTGCCGAAGCTGCTTTACAAACCCCTGCTTGGGCTGGCTCCCTGTCAGTCTTGGGAGGACCAGGTCAAATCCTGCAGCCTAGACCTGATTGTTCCCTTTAGGTACGGCAGCCAAACTCTGGGGTAGGAGTGGGCAAAAGCAGGGGAGGCCACAAACCAAAATGTTTCCGATGCCCCTTTGGCTGTTACTGTAAGCGTGAATCAAGAGCTCCTCCCTTGATAACAAGTCAGCAGTTACTTTTAAGTGAAAGTAAACACTTATATTTTAAAAAGGAAGACAGAGTAGAAAGTGAAGAAACCTACAGCTGGGGGTGCTTGTATTGGGCTTCCCAGGACTCCCTAGTCATTCAGGTCCCTGAGTGGATGTAAAGGTGGTGTCACTGTGCCATCTGAACTCTTCACTATTACCATAACTAAAACTCAACTCTAACTACATTGAACAAACTCACACACAAACACACAAAGAATATATCGCATGGATTAAGTAAAAAGTCCAAGAGAGTGGACTCCAGGGGTTCAAACCGTGTCCCTGTCTATCCCTTGGGCTCAGCTTTGCATGGCGATGGCTTCACTCTCAAGCTCATGTCCCCACATGATGACAAGACTAGTCTCCTGTGACTCGTCCTTCTACCTGAGCATCTAGATAGCTATACCTCCAAAAAAAGTATGACTGTCATCACATGGATTTCTTGCCTGCCTTCTAGACTGGTCAGTGTGACCAGGGAGAAAAAAATTTCAGATCAGCCTACTTAGGACACATGCCTTGACGATTAGCTTCAGCATGATGGGTGGGGGTAATTCCTGAAAAGAATTAACAATGGGTGATCCTTTGATGCTGTCTTTGTCTGTCAGTGGTTAACTCTCTGGTGTCCAAACGCCAAAGACGATGCTGGGAAACGTCGATAAAAGCATGGGTTGAGGAGCTGGGTGCTGGGAGGATGCCAATCTAGAGGCGCTAAGACGCTGACAGTTGCACGAGCATCCGTGGATACCTTTTCTCAAACTGCAGGTGTGACTCTTTGCAAAGGTGTCAGATAACCCACAGCCAGAGCAATAACATAAACCTGATGCTTTGCAACTTGTCTCATGCTTTTAAGAGACATCATCGGGTTGAATTTCACTGTTCCTGCAGGGCTCCTACAAGAAAGTACATATCTCACCTTGGCAGGTAAAGTTCAGGTGTGAATGGTTTCACGTCCACTGCTGCTGCTGACAGTGTTTTATGTTTCACCCCTGCAGGGCATCTACAGCTGCATTCACGGAGTACATATTGAAGAAAAGAAGTCTCCGGACTTCAATCTGACGGGATCCCAGAGCAACATGTTAAAGCTCCTTCGATCGGCCAAAAACATTTCCAACGTGTCCAACGTGAACTCCTCAAGAATTGATTCACCCAAAAGATCTGCCGACTTCATCCAAAGAGGTTCCCTCACCATGGACATGGTGTCAGATAAGGGGAATTTGATATACTCGGACAACAGGTCCTTTCAGGGGAAAGACAGCATTTTTGGGGACAACATGAATGAACTCCAAACGTTTGTGGCCAACAGGCATAAGGACACCCTCAATAACTATGTGTTCCAGGGACAACACCCTCTTACTCTCAATGAGTCCAACCCGAACACGGTGGAGGTGGCCGTGAGCACAGAATCCAAAGGAAACTCCAGGTCCCGGCAGCTTTGGAAGAAATCCATGGATTCCATCCGCCAGGATTCACTGACCCAGAATCCAGTCTCCCAGAGGGATGAGGGTACCGTGGAGAATAGGACCCACTCCCTGAAAAGCCCTAGGTACCTTCCAGAAGAGATGGCCCACTCGGACATTTCAGAAACTTCGAGTCGGGCCACGTGCCACAGGGAGCCTGACAACAATAAGAACCACAAAACCAAGGACAACTTCAAAAGGTCAATGGCCTCCAAATACCCCAAGGACTGTAGCGAGGTCGAACGCACCTACCTGAAAACCAAAGCGAGCTCCCCCAGAGACAAGATCTACACCATCGATGGTGAGAAGGATCCCAGTTTCCACTTGGATCCTCCCCAGTTCGTTGAAAACACGACCCTGCCTGAGAATGTGGACTTCCCAGACCCCTACCAGGACCACAGTAAAAACTTTCACAAGGGGGACTCCACGCTGCCAACGAACAGGAACCCCCTGCACAACGGGGACGGGCTTCCCAACAACGACCAGTATAAACTCTACTCCAAGCACTTCACCCTGAAAGACAAGGGTTCCCCTCTCAGCGAGGGCAGCGACCGATACCGGCAGAACTCCACGCACTGCAGAAGCTGCCTTTCCAACCTGCCCACCTACTCGGGCCATTTCACCATGAGGTCCCCCTTCAAGTGCGACGCCTGCCTGCGCATGGGGAACCTCTACGACATCGACGAAGACCAGATGCTTCAGGAGACAGGTAACCCAGCCACCCGGGAGTCCTACCAGCAGGACTGGGCGCAGAACAATACCCTTCAATTCCAAAAGAACAAGCTAAGGATTAGCCGTCAGCATTCCTACGATAACATTCTGGACAAACCTAGGGAGACAGACCTTAGCAGGCCCTCCCGGAGCATAAGCCTCAAGGACAGGGAACGGCTTCTGGAGGGAAATTCGTATGGGAGCCTGTTTAGTGTCCCCTCAAGCAAACTCTTGGGGAACAAAAGCTCCCTTTTCCCCCAAGGTCTGGAGGACAGCAAGAGGAGCAAGTCCCTCTTGCCAGACCACACCTCCAATAACCCTTTCCTCCACTCCCACAGGCATGACCAACGCTTAGTTATTGGGAGATGCCCCTCGGACCCTTACAAACACTCGCTGCCATCCCAGGCAGTGAACGACAGCTATCTTCAGTCGTCCTTGAGGTCAACAGCATCGTACTGTTCCAGGGACAGTCGGGGCCACAGTGATGTGTATATTTCGGAGCATGTTATGCCTTATGCTGCAAACAAGAATAATATGTACTCTACCCCTAGGGTTTTAAATTCCTGCAGCAATAGACGCGTGTACAAGAAAATGCCTAGTATCGAATCTGATGTTTAGAATCTTCCATTCATGTTTTATCTATAGGGAAACGTATGTAACAGCCAACCTTCTGGAGGGTAAATGTCGGATGTCCAATAGTGCCCTGCTAAGAGCGAGAGGATTTAGGGAGGTACTTTTTTTTGTTGACTCTTTTGCACATGGCTCCATGCCATATTCTTCCACTCAAGGAATCTTGTGAGGTGTGTGCTGAGCATGGCAGATACCAGACAGGCGAGTCCTTAACCAAAAATAAATAAATGAATAAATACAAAAGGGCAAGTCTCCGGGACGTGCCTACTAGGTATGTTGGCAATAACGATGCATTGGATGCCAGTGGTGATGTTATGATTTCCTATATTCCAAATTTCATTCTGATCGGTCCACCATGTAATTTCCTCATCAGAAATGCCTAACGGTTTCTCTAATACAGAATAAGCAATATGGTATGCATGTAAATTCTGACACAGACACAATAAAGCAGTTAAGAATGCATATGCACTGTAGCGAGATTGGCGTGTGCAAGAGATTAGGAAGTTTGGCTTGTAACAGTCTCAGCTTTATTGGTATGCCTTCCATCCCAGCCCAGGCCCGACCCCGAGAACCCCAGGCTCCCCCAAAGAATAGCCAATCAGTGTGTTCGTGGTAACTACGCTACCTGCATTGTAGTCCATTTCCAAGACGCATCTGGAGCCAAAGGCCGGAGGGACCCTCAGGCGGAGAGCTGCAAGAATCTCGTTGGATGTTGGTTTCTGTGTGTCTCCCACCGTCGGCTTCGATGGTCTTGTTCAGAGCTGCATAAACTAACACGTGTCTGTCTTCAGTATCTAAGTGTGGATCTTCTGTCTATGACACAGTGGCCACTGTAGTTTATCTCGAAGACTCCTGTGTACGTAAGTTTGCATTTGCTCCCTTCTGGTGATGACTCAGGGTTGTATAGTATCTGTTCCCCTTCCCTCCCCGAGTACCCATAACTCATTCAGTTCCCAAACACCCGTGGTGGTGTCTAAATAGTCGTATGTCTCTCTCCCCAGAGTTGTTAACGTGGTGACATGCACCAAGAGCCGTGTGTGTCCTGTGATCTGTAAGACGTGCGAAGCCATCTGTCTGCCGAAGGCTAGCACAGTTTCCGTTTTATCTTCCTTAACGTCTTGAAATTCTGTCGGACACTCGTTTCTGCCGTAACCTTCTCAAATCTGAAGTCTTCAAAACAGGAGACACTCATGCATCTACCCTGAATATCCTCCAAACTTTGCATAAACTTTAGTGAAACAAGTCATTTCTCTCTTTTGAAATACTCTCTAGGGGAGGCAAACCACTTCACCGGCACCAACAGAAATATATGAAAAATTCCTCAAAGCATTTGTCATTTCTGAGTCACCTGCATGATTCCATTCTTATTCTACTCAAACCCATATGAGATATGAAATAATAATAATCATTTTTTTCAAAAAAGGTTGGAGACAGAGAAGGGAATATTTTTGCACGGGGAACTTCTTAGCACAGTGCCTGCCACCAAAAAAAAGTGACCTCAAAAAGGTAGTTGTTATATTATGATACTTTATCAGATTAGGATTTTATAGTTTAAAAGTTAAATATCATAAAACCCAGAAATAACATTAAACATTTTATATAGTTCTACTCTATTAATTAGTATATTTTACCTACATCAATATTTTTGAAATATTTGGGATAAAAGGCCATTAGCTTTTGCAGAAGACCTGAGTTTATCTGGGGACGTGGGGACATGCTGCAGAAACCATTTCCTGGTTTCCTCCTGCATTCTGCTTTAGGTTCTTGGAGAAGGGGACAACGTAGCAGGTTGAAAGATTGTCCTGTTTCTTCTCCTCCTAGCGTGTTCTGCTTTGTAGGCAGTATTTTCCTGTACGAGAGAGGGCGCCAGAGATGATTCTCTCAGAGCCTGAGGGTACATTGGATGGCTTCCTCTTTGGGGACGTGCACCAACCTGCAATATTTCTACGGTGACAAAAAGTAGTTGCAATAAATTTCGGGGTTAGTGACAGAGAAGCAGAGGGAGGCGATGGGAAGAGAGGCTTCCCTTCATCTTTGAAAGACAGAAGAGGCTGACTAGGTGCTGGTGACAAATGTATTTGAAAATTATATTTTATTTCTTGGATACAGTAACCTTTGCTGTCCCAAGACCCAGCAATGGAGAAGCCTGGGTTGCAGGACCTGGAATGGTCACCCCAATTTCTGATCTTAAATTTATTTTTATTTTTTGTTAGAGATGGGGCCTTGCTACGTTGCCCAGGCTGGTCTGTAAGTCCCAGCATCAAGTGATCCTCCTCCTGCCTTGGCCTCCCAAAGTGTTCAAATTAAATTTCAACAAGTATAGTCTTTTAGCACATTCTGCCTTTGTCCTCTCCTTGCATTCCAGACCTTTCTTCCCCTGGCTGGGATCACCTCCTTTTCCTCACAAGTCTGCCATGTCTTAACACGAAACGTATTAACAAGTCTCCTTAGAATACAGAGCAGTGACAGGTCCTCAATCCAAAGAGGCTTCCTGTCTTCCTCTGGTGTCCTCAAAACCCAGAGGCTGCCAGATGCCACAGAGCCCTCTGGGGAGAGTGAGAATTGCACTTAGATTGACTTCATAGGTGAAAAACCCTTCTCTTCATAGCAGCATTATTTCTGCTATTCACCCTATATATCTCTGGATAAAGAAACTAAAAATGTGGCTTTTGGAAGAACCAACAGTAATGTTGTGAAAAACATATACTTCTTTTAATGTCCAAAGTGTTTTTTAAAAATAAATAATCAGAAATTGGATGCTGTGTTACAAATGCCTGCTTTCCCTCCTCCACAGTCACTGACTCTTAAATGTGATGATTCCAAGACCCCCCTCAAAAAATTAACCACTGATCAGATGGTGAATTTCCATGTGAAAGATAATGATGCAGCACTATCCAAAAACAATGCAAGTCAGTTCAGTTCTTTGGAAAAAAGAATGTCAGGAATGTAACACCCAATGGTAAATGGCACCTACAGTACCGGACGGGACGTGACAAGAATTAAATAGGAAGCCCTGGACTATAGACCCGTTACAGAAGAGTCCTGTGACACATCCCAGCTCTGAGATCTTAGATTTGTTGATGTCAGGGAACCAGAATTTCTGAACCCACCTGCCGAGTTTCACCTGGCTTAAGTCAGAGCCGGCATCCGTAATGATACTTAACTAACTCTACGTGGTTTCTCCCCACTTAAGAGGGCCCCAACCAGTACTCAGATAGTTACCCTTGCATGCAAATGGTCAGGGTTCTGTCCGTGGGGAATAGCACATGCAACCGATTTAAAATAGTCTGTGTAAGAGAGTCTTCCAGGGCGCAACTCCACTCTGAGAAACCTTTGTGTTTCCAGAAAGTGCTTTTCCCAGTCCTCCTACTGGTAGATTCTTAGGTCACTTCCGGTTTCAGTCCCTGAGCAGGCAAGTACCCAATGGGTCTAGCTTTCTGCCAGCGAGAGCCGTGGGTTATAACCTCACCACTCATTACCATTCTGCCCTCTGCAAATCTCTCTGCGTTATTCTTGCCGGCGCCAGGACCGGTATCTCACGGATTATACTTGGTTTTCTCCTCCCTGTTTCATAGATTGCCAGAGAAGTCTTAATACTTAGCTTTTCTGATGGAAACATTAAAATTCACCCATTGCAGCAAAATCCATCAAATCATTTCACGCTTATTTTCGGGGGAGGGAAAAAAAGAAAAAGAAAATTGCACCTTGTTTACAAATGAAATAGTTTCACGTAAACAGGACTCTCGCCAAGGCAGTTAATTAGTCAAAAGACCCACGGCTGTCGTATCGTCACACATTGTTTATTCTATTTGATATGTCTACCACCTATGTGTATTTAATATTCTGCATCCTTCTCAGGAAATGACAAATGCCCTGAATTCTCTGCAAATAGAATTGCTAATGAAAAAGAAAAAAAATATGTTGGTGTTAATTAAATGGTGATTAAAAATTTATCTCCTTTAAACCTAAAAAGTGCAGCTTTAATAATCAGTTGTCATATAAATAAATACCTTGTACTGAAATCCCTTGCGGTTTAAGACCTAAATAAATACTAATTTGAGAAACCTAAATATCTTTCAGAAGAGCTGAATATATTCATTGACATTATGCACATTCCTGTACTGTTTCTTTGTGCGTAGCTGTTGTGCATGAACCCTTGAAAAGAGGACATGAGTTCTTTCTGAAATGGAGCCTGTTTGTGTTAACCATGGCTAGAGTAGACATAGTTGGGACCTCAAGAAAATAAAAATTGAGTAGGTGGAAGCTAAATACATTGGCTGATGTTTAATGCGAGTTAAGAGTTCTATGTAAAGGCGATCTTCCTTCCAAAAGTACTGTTTGTTTTCTCTTGAGACAAAATTAGGCCTTTCCAGACACCCCATCTGCTTTTGGTAAACAGGGTTGAAATTAATGTGGGGTCTATACTTGAAAAGTTCTCCGAACGTGCAGTTGCCCTTCTCCATGCAATGCCTACACATTGTGCCCTGTTCACATCTCATTGTATCCGGCGAGGTCAGCTTGCCACTCGATGAAGATCGGAGACGATCAAATGCACTTACCCTGTGAATACAAATGCTCGTGTACACATGTATATAATATACATGCTTGATTTCTACGGTTCACATGTAAGTGTATTATCCAAATAAAAACTGTACATATTGTAAAGTTTATGTTAAAAATTAAATAGTAATGATAGTATTAACACATGGAAAACCCTTTCTGGTTATTCTGATGGGAGGATATTTCCATAGAGAGCGCACTATATTTTTTTAATCTCAGTTCTAGGGAGGATGGCAGAGCCCAGGTGGGATTTGGGTGTTGGTGTTCTTGGCTTCTTTAAAAAAAGAAAATCTGGGGTGGGGGTGTGTGTGGAATATATTCTGCGCACATTTGCTTCTGAAGACAATGCTAATGAGGACTTGCGTGTGATTTCTGTAAACCCATCGAAGGGCAGAGATTTCCTATTAGATTTTTTATCCTCTCCCCCGACCTACGTCCAGAAGTACTCTCAGCATAGCATTAGCTAGAGGCACCTGCCCAGAAGGGTCTTAGAAGAACTGAATTTGTAGAATTACCCACGATTTAGGGGAAGGGGAAAGGAGATAAGACAATGAAATTTACGAAGGGGCAGTAATCTGTATGGGATCGTCAAATTAGTGAGTGTCAGAGCCGGGATTAGAACCCAAGACTTTATGTTCAGTTTCTGGCTCGGTTCCCTGTACCAGGCTGACCAATTTCTAGGTTTCCTTCAAGGGGACACTGCTGAGTACCTCTGGGGTAAGAGCCAGAGAATCCCGGAAAACCGACCTGGCTTCTTTTTGCCTCTTGCTCCCAGACAGATCCAAGCATGCCTGTTTGAATTTGATTTTCCTTTAAGCTCCTTCACAGTCCCTATCTCAGAATCCTGGAGAAGAGGAAACTTTATTCAGGGACCTTTTCCTTGGGAAGAATCTACAAGGAATATAGTTTAAAACCTCAAACTGAAGAGAAAGGCTGGCAGTGGCCATTGAAGTAACAGGGTTCTGTTTTCCATGCACTGAGGACGGACCAAGCACGCTGATCAGCTGATAGGACCCGACAGTGTCCGCTCCCTTGGGAAGGCCACTGTGGGATGGAGGGGCCGCAAAAGGAATAGAAAATATAATCTCTTCCCGTAAGTGTAGTCTTATGGTTTAGAAATGCAGTTCCCTAATACAAAAGAGAACCAAGGACCCATGAAATGCACACAGAGATTAAACTGCAAAAATTAGAAAGGACAAAGTTGTTGCCAGGAAAAAGAAAATCTGATTCTATGATCAAACTTAAAGAAAAAAAAATCCTTTCCCCAGACCTGTAAGTAACTTTAGAGAATATAGTTGGTGTTCCTGCAGATGTACTTGGTTTATTTGAATCTTCAAGAAGGTCCCTAGGAAACCCAGGAGCAGCCAAACAGGTGAACAAACTCACCCTTCTGTATTTTTGCACAGGCAGGCTTGGGTCTGGTTCCAACCAGTGCTCCAACCCTTGCCAAATCATGCCTCCTCCCACACCGCTTTCTGACATGTGCTTCGAGAAAAGGTTGAAAAAATTCCCCAAAGGATTAGAAAATAGACCGTGATGGGAAAAAGACGGACCATTTCCTTAAAGCTTTTTTGCTTGGTTTTGTTTTTGACTTTTGAAGAACACTTTAGATAGTCCAGGGTATGGATGTATCAGGGAAGGGTGTAGGGAGGATCCTTTGTTGAGTCCCAAGTGCCTACTGTTGTGGCTGACAAAAGAGAAAGCATCAGGTTCCCTAGAGAGAAAATGGGGCAAAGAGATGACAAACGGAATTATAGGTGTATTTCAGGAAGGATGGCTGGGGGGAGAGGGAGCTTTTTTTACCCTGTCCCTCCATCCTGTGCATTGCTGGAATGTTTAATTCTCTGCTTATCACAAGTACATGCCATAATTTGGAAATATCAAAATATAAATGAAGCGTAGACTATATTCTAGGCGTATCCTAGAATGTGATCCTCAAAATAACCCTAGGATATGATTGCTCCCATTTTACCGGTAAGGAAACCGAGGCTCAGGTTTTTCAGGTTTTTCAGCCTCATCAGCAACAGGAATGAAGCTAGTAAATCCCTAATGTTAGACATATTCTCGAAGTGCCTGATCTCCTCCAGGGAGGTCAGAATAGAAGTCTGAAAGAGAGATACGCTATTTCGAGGTTCCCAGGCTTACTCTTGAGTGTCAGCCTCTGTGAAGAGGAAGTTTGTTAGCGCCCTGCCCCTCATTGTCTGGTTTGGGGTGTATCGAGAACTCCTGGAGATTTCACCTCCGTTCACAGTCCCTTCTGAGACTGGAACACTCTTTGTGTCTCTCCTCCTTATGCTTGCACTCACCACTTATTTTTTTGATTCCTGGGGAGTTATTTTCTCTACTTAGCATGTGCCTAACCTTAAAAATCCCTTTCCTAATCCCTCATCTTTTTATCAGTTGATATCAGGGCTAATTCCATTAAACACATGTACATAGTATGCTCTTACATGTGTGTGGGCGCGCACACGCACACTGCCTTGTGGCCCTCCATTAGAGCTCTGCTAAACACCGTAACCCATTTTCAAAGAGGTTATGTTATTTGCAAGTTGACTGTTCCTCCTATTTCATCTCTGTGTTTGGTTATCTTTACCAGGCAGACAGAATGAGGTTCAGGGAATAGGAAATAGAGTTTCTGCATAAATGATCGAGAGCTTTAGTAATCAGAATGGCTGAGGGCCAGCTAATAAAATGTTGTCATTTTTGCTTTCCTTCTTGGTCTATTCTATTTTTTTTTTTTTTTTCGAATTGCCTTAGAGATACTTTCCTGGTCACTAGCATCAGGATAACCGTTGAACCACTGCTTGTTCTGTCCCATTAAAGAGTGTCGAATTGGAATGTTCCCATCGAGCTTTCTAGGAGCCCAGAGGGTCATGGTGTTTAGTGCGTTCTGTCGGCATGCTGCCGATCACACACATGCCTTTCTCACTTCCCCCTCCCCACGTTCTAAGCCACACTTCTTTCCTGGCATTTATATTTCCTGTGAGGTGGGGTGCATTAGGCCCATTTCACAGATGAGGAGACTGAGCTGGGATTTGAAGCAATGTTTCCCTGGGAAGCTCCATGAATGTATCCTTCTGAAGGGTCATTAACCTCATGTAAGCACCCTTGTCCTAGTCCCTGAGAAAAATTCTCCAGCTGTTTTCATCTTTTAAGCTGGCAGTGAAAAGTCTCTTAAGACAGAAAGGTTATTATTATTTAATGGTTATTTCGAGTTCCTGTTACTGAGTCTATGAGTGCATGACAGCGTTCTCCCAGGGATGTTGAGCTATGCAGAAATGGAGCACTCCAAAGAACAATTTGGCCAATGGCGTTTCTTCTCTGGGGCCGTATTTCCAAGCCCACAATTCTCTAGGAAAGCAGAACCAAATTGTTTAAAATGAAGTCATTCCTCAGATTAACTTCCTCAGAGAAGGTGTCAGCAGTTTGCAAAACCAAATAAAACAAAACCGAGATTATCGCTCATAATTCTCTTTTAGGTACCATGTCAGTGAAACAATGAGTTTGCATTTTTTGTAATTCTAGAACATTCCTCATTAGCGGTAGCCCTGGGTCATAACCTTTCCGGTGAATTCTCTTTCATACTTTGGGAAGAATTTAAGATGAACCTTCAAAAGGATATTAACATAACACGTAGCCAATACCACAGCTGCCTTTTAAATTAATAAGGTTAATTGTTCTCCAGCAAACATAAGTTTGTCTTTGGCATTTTAAATGCTTCTCATTGATCTGACATTTTACTGTTTCCAGCTTTTAAAGGGCTCAAATCAAAGACTATTGATAACTGAGCAAATAGTGAAGGCCCAGAAATATAAAAACATTGTTGGTTTTTCCATGAAAAACAATCATAGCCTTTTGAATTCAATGGAGGTTTTTACATTAGCCATCTAAGACTTACTGAATTAGTTCTGTTCTCAGTCAAGCTAATTCAAGCGAGTGAACAGTATTGATTTTTTAAACCTATTTTATTTTTTAAAAAAAATCTTAAATTTATTAGGTTTGTAGATACAGCTCTGGAGCCATGACCACTGCAGAAATGTTCCAGTTTAGAAACAAAAGATTCAGACCTCGATTTGGGGGCAAATTCAGGTTATTTTCTTTGAAAATTCTGATGGATTTGGAAAGATGAACGTGAAACTTGAACATTCATCTTCCCCAAATTTGTCACTGGGAAAGAATGCTAATTGCTTTTCTTTTTTTTTTTCCAAATAAGATATAAGGTTAAGAATAACATTTTCATAGAAAATGCGGTAAACTGCTTTATACAAGTAATTACATAGCTAGATGTGGTTCCGGTGCTTTCCAAGCCTGAGGGTCCCCAAAGATTTCTTTACCAGTTGTTTTTAACTATGAATCTTAATCTTGTTCATTCCCCTGCCAAAACAAATTTAAAAGCGTTCGTATACTTGCCAAATTAATTGGTAAAATCGACTATAGTTTATATCACACCAGAATGTTTGTGTGTATGTGTTTATGTATAGTATAGTATATATAGTTCAAGCTGAATATTCAGAAAGAATTAGGTGAGTTAACTGATTGCTTGAATAAGAAGTAGATCATAAAAATTATAAATAATGGCCTTCTCGGACAGAAAAAGAGGGAAAACTACTCATTTTTCACTCATGTTGTAAGACGTGTTACATAACATACAAGCTGGTCATTGCCCTGCCTGCAAGGGAGTTCTTGAATTGAGCAGTTGGCAAGGTTTATGTCTGAGTCTGTTTTTAACCCAGTATGGCTGGGATTGAACTCTGTCTGCAGAGGGTTTCCATTCACAGCTACATTCAAACACTATCCAAAACCCACATCAGAACTGTCTTGATCTCCTATACGGTGGAGCCCAAAGCAAGCTGTGTGCACCACACTCTGGTCTTCATTTGGGAATTGACGTTCACTTACCAGTCGCAGCAGTTTATACCTGTCACGTTTTAATCCATGCATGAGGAAGTGCTAATAACTGTATTAAATATTTCCAAGCATAGCTACAAAACTACACGTTTGCTTAACACCTTTCTATGATAGAGGAAGTATATACTATGGTTGTCTTCTTGTAGTATGTCTTTTAATTTTGTTCAATGTGTTATCAACTGTTTTAAGGAATGGGGTTTGAAATGTGTGTGCAAACTGGTATGTACATAACTCCCGAGGCAATACAAGTGCCCGTTCATATGGTGTAAAAATGTAAATACAGGAAAATTTCATTTTTCTAATAAAGATAATTTCTGCCAATTGATATGAAAATGAGAAATGGAGTTGTGGTCTTCGTTGTTGTCATTGTCGTTGCTGTCGTGGGCGTCACTAATGTTTCAGCCAGGCTTAGTATTTGTACAAGAGGGAATTGACTTGACCTGTCCCACTTGGTGCGAGAGGGGAGTGTAGAGGGAAGCACGGAATTGGGGCGAATCCTTGGCTTGGCTTCAGGATTTCAGCGGCAAGCTTAGCCGCTGTGCCGTGCTGGATCTCATCTTCCTCTGCAGGTCCCACACTTGCAGCCTTGAACCTGACAGTTTTGACCTTTGCAAAGAATCACTCTCCTCTGTATAACTTAGCTAAGACTCACAGATGCTCCCCTCTTGCTTACCTATGCCAAGGCCACACACAGACCCTCCGAGTTCCTATTCTGTGCTTCATAAATGACTAACTGAACTGCTCAGCCCCACCAATCAATTGGAACAAAATGCTTGTTGACCAAACAAACATTGGTTAAGCTTCCCCCTTTCTCCCAGGTCCCTGAACTTTGGCTTGGCCACAGCCTGAGCCAGCACACAACCGTCCTTAACAGCCCCTCCTGGCAATAGGCAGGCCTCGAATTCTCCGATCTCCCGTCCAATCATGCCTCTCCTGTTCCTCACTTTTCCGCACCCTGTTCTTTCTAGCTTTGCTGACTCCTACCTGTAAAGAAAAACTCTTTTCCTCACCCCGAGAAGTTTGTAGACTTATGGTCACAGCATTCTCTCCATGGCAACAGTTCCTCCCCACCAATTGCAATAATCTCTTTCTTCCCCTTGCAATAATCCTTTTGAATAAAGTCTCTCTTTGCTAAATCCAAATTTGGTTCTTCAGATCAAGTGACATTTCTAAAACCCAAATCTGACCATGTCAACTCCACCTCTCCTTTACTTAAAACCTTCAGCTAGAGCCCCGTGACCCTTTCCCTAGCACACAAAGCCTTTCCAAACCCAGCCATACCCTTCCTACCACACATCTTATGCTGTATCGGAGTCAAAGGTCTTTCTGCTCCTCTCCAAAGACAACATGAGCTCTCCTGTTCCCGTGCTTTTGCTCATGCTGATCTTTCTTCCTGCAATGCTGGTCTCCTCATCAACTCGTAATTCTTTTTTAAGATCTGTTTCAAAAAGAAACCTCTTCTTAGTTGTTCCAAGCTTCCCACGGCAGAATGACTAACAGTTAACTTCTGTACCATCCGTAGTCCCATGTACACACCTCTATCAAATAATTTATCAGCCTTTAGTATTTTTTATTTTTTTTTATTTCAGCATATTACATGGTACAAATGTTTAGGTTACATGTATTGCCTTTGCCCTGCCTGAGTCAGAGCTTCAAGCATGTCCAACCCCCAGACGGTGTGCACCGCACCCACTAGGTGTGAAAAAACCCATCCCTTTCTCCCTCTCCCACCTACCTGACACCCGATGAATGTTACTTCCACATGTGTGTGTAAGTGTTGATCAGTTAGTACCAATTTGATAGTGAGTACACGTGGTGCTTGTTTTTCCATTCTTGTGATAGTATATTTTTGACGTGTGCTACTTCTCCTTAGAATGTGAGCTTCTCCAGAACAAAGGTCATATAACCTTTGAATCCTAGCACCCAGCTCTGAGTCTGACAAAAAAAGGGTATTTACTAAACATTTTTGTAAAAGTAGAAGGATAGCTCGATGGAAAAGTGAATGGTAATGGCTGGCGGGTGGGTGGGTGGAGGGAGTGCTTCGGAATCAGTCCTCAGTTTCTTGCACTGTTCCACCTATCTTATCGCGCTCGATCTTGATTACCCCTCAGTATTTATATTTGGGTCCAACTTCTTCCAGACTCACAGGTCTGCATCTCCACTTAGAGATCTTAACGACATCCGAAACCTAAAATGTTGCGACGACAAGTTCTCTGGACAACCCATGCACCAACAGGAATCTGATCCTCCCACGGGGTTCCTCATCTCAGGAAGGGGCACTCCTATCTCCCCTTCACATCCAATCCATCGGCCAGCCTTGTCTGCCTGACCTTCAAAATGCATTCATGACCCATCTCTGTCTCCTCACTTCTACCCTACTACGCCAGCCGTCGTCTCCCATTATATTATTGCATTAGCTTTTTAACCCATCCACCCACTTCTCCTGTGGCCTCCCAGCCTGTCCATTCTGCAGACAGAAGACAGGACAATCTTCTTAAGACGTCAATTAGATGATAGAGCTCATCTGCTCTCAGGCCTTCAGTACCTCTCCGTTACAATGAGGATAAAATCCAAAATCTTCTCTGTGACCTCAGAGCGCTAACTGCTCTGCCTTGTCTCCTATGTCAGCTACCTCTGGTCTGCGCCATGCGCATTTGGATCCAGCCACACTGAGCTTCTCTGTCTTTAAACAAAAGCAACTCAGGGCCTTTGCACTTGCTTTTGCCTCTCCCTGTAACTATCCCTCTAGATCTTTTTTTGTGAATTCCTCCTTTGTCATACTTAGGGCTCTGTTTAACTGTCACCTCCTCAGAGAGGCATTCTGTGACCACTCTATCTCAAATAGAATCTTCCCCATCACTCTCTCTCCCCATACCACACATTATTTGTCCTTAGAACACCTACCACTACTTGAACTCTCATCATAGATTTATGTCTATTTGTTCACTGTATGTCTCCTTCATTGAATAAGAATAGGGACTTGGTTTATCCCATTCACTGCTCACGCCCCAGCATACAATGCAGTGACTGGTATATGGTAGGCATTCAGTAAATGTTGTATGGAATGGATGAATAAATGGATGGAAGGATGGATGGATGGATGGATGGATAGAAGGAAAGGGTAATACATGACTAGATGGATACATGGCTAAATAGTTGGAAGCATGATGGATGCATACAGGTTGGGTGGATAGAAGAATGCCTTTGATCAGAATACATGGTTCCTAGGCCCCATGCTTATCCCATCTTGCTCCTGGGGCACTTCCTATATGGCAAGGTTCACATCTTCCCTCAGAAGTGTGCCTCCACAGAGTGGTAACTAAGGGCGTGTTCTCAGGGGGGCTAAAAATATCCTTTGTCTCTCTTCAGTCTTCCCCCAATCTCTTCAATCTCCCCAATGATATTCAAAGGGCAGTTTATGAAGGATGCCTTCTACACCGAGCCCTGTGGACCCAGGACGCATAGGAAACGGTTCATGGAAGGACTGGTGAAATCGTAACAGAGCCCAGAGAGTCACATGCAAGACCATACTGCCTGGCTCTGGCAGCTACAACTCTCCCAGCTTTCTGAGAGGCAGCAGGACTTGGGATCAATCGAATCCTTCATTCTACCATAATCTACACACATATCGTAAGTACTTAGTGTACTTACTTACGAAGTAAGTACACTCGTACTTACTTCGTACGAGTCCTGCCCTTTGGGAGATTATAGTCCACTGATCTCCTTGCATCTTTAAGACGATGGTGGCTTTCAGTAGAAGCTCTTCCACTTAGACGGCAGCCTTCCCGCAGTTGCGAGGCTGGAACGTTCCTCTCCAGGTGCTCCAGCATGGCTGCCAAGCCCCACAGCCTTCTGGGAAAAATTGGTGGCTGCTCCATTCTGAAGAGGTCAGAGGCAGGTCTTTCTGCCTCAACAAGGCAGACTGAGGAAGACTTGAGTCCCTCAGGAGACTGTTCTCTCACCCTAGCCTAGTAAGATAGAGAGGAGATGCCCTCACGGAGAGAGTTTTCAGGGGAGACATTGCTCTGTGCTCATGACGATGGCAGGAATGGGAAAGATTGTTGTTCACACCGGGTGGCAGGAAAGGTTTGATCTGGGAAAGTTTGCCTGGGGCAGAGTTGTAACTTCCAGAAACACTGATGTGCGGGAGGATTGCAAAGGATGGAGCTCAGGTGGGCAACAACCGAGGTGTAGGGTAAGAATCAGGCACTGTGGTCCTTAAAGAAAGTGAGGTGGACTGTGCCTCGGGTGTGGGTCTCTGGATCTCTCCACATCCAGGAGCAGCAGACCCTCACAGAAGTGGATGGTTTTACAGAGGCTATGAAATAACAAGAAGATGTGTGGCATCCCAGAGCCACCTCTTCTATTTCTGCCTGGCCTCTGTCCCCTCTCTTTGTGGATGAGAAAACTAAGCTGGGAGAAAGGGAATATGTCACTCAAGCTCACTCAGATCTTAGCAATCAAGACCTCTTGAATGAATCTGGCACCACTTGCTGAGATGGGTAAAGAAAATGACATTTCTTTGGCACTTGCTATGTACCAGACTCTGAGCCACTTGGACAAACAACATATTATTAAATCCTTCCAACCATATGAAAGCTCAGATCCAAGTCCTTTTCCTGATACACCACACTCCAAATGACAACCTGGGTGTATACTAAAGGGCAATAGATTAATTATGTCACGAAGCAAATGTCTTCATGAACAACAACAAAAAACTCCACCTTTTCAATCCCAAAGCAGCTAATCTGTAAGGTATGAGGGACTGCTGGCATCAGAAGAATGCAGTGGCAACTAACATTTGTGTGCCATTCTGTGTTGCAATAGAGACAGGTTACACCACTGTTTTTATTTGCCTCCATTTAACAGATGAGGAGACTGAGACCCAGAGACAGAAGCGACTTAGCCCAGGTCACTGAATTGACACGTGGCAGAGGAAGGAGGCCTCAAAACCCAGGCATTCGGGCTCCGTGCCCTGAACAATTACGGCGCAGTGCACTCCCCAAGGAAAAGGACAGAGGTTTCCCTTTTCCCTTGTGGCACCCTCCATCTGAGTGATGTAGCTTCTGAGCTTCCCTCAACCCTGGCCTTTTCTTTGGAGAGCAGAAGATGGGCCATTTTCAACTCATTTCCCATGAACTGAAGTGGCACTAAATACCATCGCTGCTATGAAACTAATCGGCAATTTGTGGGATGCCTTAACAGCCATGTAGCCCCATTTGGGGGTACAATTATTTCCTGATTAGGAGGTGATTTATACTTGGGACTTGGGACATGTGGCTGCCCAGAATGGTCCAGTTCCTTTTTCTCCCCCCAGAATTCTGCTGGCCGAAGCCGAATGACCACACAGCCGAGCAAACTTGATTAACAGACAGTTCTGATCCTGTGGGAGGGAGAAGCTCTCACTTGCCAGTCAAATTCGCAATGATTTCTAGGATAAAACAACAACAAAAAAAAACGTCTTCTCTCGGAAGATCCTGTAGTCTTCTGCTGGGAATGGAGTTCATGGGGTCATTTATCTTTCCTTCTGAGAACTCTGACAAAATTGGTCAAAGTTCATTAAACTAACTCACCTTCATCAAGAACCCTCCTTCGTAGCACAGGTTATAATTCCTATGTTACACATGAGGAGACCAAAGCCTGCAAAGTTGAAGCGACGTCCTTAAGACCATAGAATCAGGTGGTCCTTGTGAAGCTGGGGCCAGGAGTGAGAGCATGTCAGCTGGACGCCACATCCCATAATCTTGTATCTGTACCGTCACGCTCACTATTGCTTAGATCCCAAAAGAGTGCAGGCCGGAACTGACCCTGTGTCCCTCATACCCACTGCACTGTAAGTGCTCAGTAGATATTTTTAAATAAACAAGCAGCAGAAAGAGGAGTCAGGAATTCTGGGTTCTAGGCAGTGTCCTAGCTGTGTGACCTTTGGCCAGTCACTCCACTTCTCTGAATGTTCTCATAGTGTTCTCATGCATGTCTGTGAAAGGGGGATTTTTAGCCCTGATTCTAACCTGCTTCATGGGGCTGTGCCAAGGCCTTGTTAACCATACCAAACCTTTTCAGTTCCAAAACTTAGTAGTTGTGCTCAGGGTATGTCCAAAGAGAAACAACTTATCTATAAAGTGGCTGGAAATCCAGGCCGTCTGATCCCAGCTTTACTGGGGCCAGAGTGAGAATGATCCATGAGTTAGAGCTCACAGATGAGACCTTTCTCTAAGCAGATAGAAAAGTGGCCACAGGCTTTGTTCCTGTGCTCCCCAGGGTTCTGAAAGTTCAAGAGAGGTATGTGCAAAGCCTTATTTACTACTCTCCTAAGACAGCAGATAGAAAAGAGGCCCATATTTTTGCTTCTGGAATCTTCAAGATGCCAAAAGTTGTGGGGATGAATGCGCAGAGCCTTCTGCGCTCTGGTTTAGTAAAAACTTCCACGCAGCACGCAGGCTAGCTGAAACCAGGAGCAGACGGTGCTGCGACTTTCTGTTTGAAATTCTTTACTTTCCCTTGAAGAAGTGTCCAGCTCTCTTCCGCTTCCCACCGCCTGCTGACACGCCACCGTGTCTCAGATGTCTTCTCTTTATTCCTCCTGCCTCCCTCTCACCTTGTCTCTGTTCCTGTTTGAGGAGTAAACAGCAGCCTTGCTCTTCTCAACCCAGCAGTACTGCGGGCATCCTGCTTCCAAAGAACAGCCTCCTCCCCCATTTCCTCCTAAGTAGGGAAGAGTTCCTGGTCACGATTTTAGAGGCTGGGGTCCCGGAAGCTGGTGGCATCATATGTACTCACTGCTCTTGTCATTTTTTGTTGTTTTGGTCCCCTAATACAAACAAGAGCCAAGGAAGAGGAACATGTAGCAAGAGAAAGAATGAAGAGGAGTCATTGCTCATCAGAGAGCACCCAGAACCCACTGCCTACCCTGACACCAAACTCAATGAAATTATTATGCTGTGGCTCCAGAAGGTGATTACCTGTGGGCTCCCTGGCACACCCAGAGCAAACATAAAGAAGTCGGGGTCCAACCTGACTCATGGAACTGTAGCATAGTTTCCTGACTCAAGATGTACACACATCATCCGAATAGGCAACATGGTCCCATGAGCCCATTTCGGTGCACTCCGCACGCCCACGAGGCTTTATAATCCAGGGCTTCCCAAATCCACTACTACAGGTTAAATCCCAAACCAAATCCCACATCTTTCTCAATCCCTTGCCATCATCTTAACAACTCACATTCCATCACGAACTACAGGGGAGAGTAATTTAAAGGTAGAAGTGTGAGTGTTGGTACCTCCTTCAGCACCTGAGAGTACTCAACTGGCTTTGGGCGTTTTGGAAGTTTGGCCATAAGGGATGAAGTTCAGGGACATGAAGCTCACCTTTATTCATCCGTGATAAGGTAAGCAAACAGAATACACAGACACATACTTTCAGCTGCTTCCTGGATACCTCGAACCAACGTACTCAAAACCAAACGCATCCTCCTGCCCCCACCGCCAGCGCTGAAGTCTCCTCTAGGGGCTCCTTTCCCAGACGGGGGCACGAGCAGCCCCAGCCTCCAGGCCACAGTCCTGTGTCCTGGCGACTTCTAAACCACCCCTAGCTCAGTCCCCTAGCTCAGTCCTCCTGTGCCTCACACAGGTCATTATCTTTCAGGGGACCTTGCAGCAGAGACAGCCGTAGACTCTTCTCTCTGTTTCCTGCCCCCAGTTAGGCTAATTCCCCCGCCCATATCCACCCACATGCCTGCTGCTCTGCATTCCTGATTTCCATCTCTCCTCTTCTCCTTCACCAATTATTGTGACAATCTAATAACAGGTCTCCCTGCCTTCAGTGTTGACCCACCCTTAATTCTTTCTCCATATACCTGACAGAGTGATTGTTCTAAAATAAAATTCTGACCATGTCCTCCCCTTCTGAAAGCCTTTTGACAGCTCCGCGTTGCCCAGAGTGTAAAAGACCAAAATCTTGGGTGTGTCTGCAAGGACTTTTCCCTGGTCTGTTGTCGCTGATGCTAATTTTCTAACTTCATCTCCCACTGTTTCCTCGCACAGAGATGCCGATCCAACCGTAACAAATACTTGCCATCTCCCGAATGGGCCCTTGAAAATACTGTTTTCTCTTCTTCGTGAAAACTCTTTAACCATCTGGAAAATTCGTAATTATCTTTTGAAGCTTGGCTCATACGTCACTTCTGCGAATCCTTCATTGCTTCCTCCAAACAGAGCCAGTGGCACCCTCTTCTGAGCTCCCATAATTTAGGAGTCACCAAGAAACAGATCATAATTAAAACTGTGGCTATGGACGAGACCACTAGAGACAGTACGTTGGAACTGTACTGCGTCAATGTCCTAGCTAGAGTGGGCCGTGAGAGATATTTTCATGGGAGATTTGGAAGGAAAAAGGAACTACCTGCTTTTATGCTCGCATGGTCGGGGCAGATGCTTCCGCAGCTCACACACGTTGCGGATCTGCTGGCTCTCCTCGTCGGCGTGGCCTGGCAGCCACCCTGCGCCTGCTTCACTGTCCCTTAGCTCCTCCTTCAGCTTCTCCAACTCCCAGGCCAGGTGTGGGTTTAGCTCCATGACAAAGGGTGCTGTAGCCTCTGCAGCAGGACGGCCACCTCACCAAGGCTGGAAGCTGTGAGAACTGACACAGGTTCCAGTCCCTCGTCATGAATTCCAGTTCGTTCTCAGGGAATCCAGGTGCCCTTGCTCTTCTCCTCCTCTTCACATCAGTCTTCTCTTCCTGATGACATCAGACATCAAAATTCAGTACCAGACATGAAGACAGCAGCCCTGCAGACACTGGTTAACCAGCTCCCACAATTGCATGAGGTCAAACCCCTGTAACAAACGTATCTATCTACCTACCTACCTACGTGCCTGTCTGGTATCTGACTATCAGTCTATCTCCTAGTGCTCCCCTATGATTGAACCCTGGCTAATATGGAATTTGGTGCCTAGAATGGGGTGGAAAATGTGTGTTAGTCATCCATTGCTACAAAACAATTTTATCCAAAACTTAGCTTCAAATAGCAAACATTTACTATCTTAAAGTGGGTCAGGAATTTGAAAGCCGTTCCTCTGGGTGGTCTGGCTCAGGGTCTCTCATGAGGTTGCGGTCTAGGATTGACTACAGCTGCGGCCATCCGAAGGTTTGGGGCTGGAGGGTCTGCCTCCAGGCTTACTCACACGGCTGCTGGAAGGAGACCTCGCTCCTTTCTGGCTGTTGGCCGGAGGGCTCAGTTATTCACCGTGTGAGCATCTCCACAGGGCTGCCTGAGAGTGCTCAGCATGTGGCATCTGGCTTGTCCAGGAAGAGCAAGTAGTCCCAGAGAGAGAGAGAGGGAGAGGAGGGAACTGTAGTCTTTTTATAATAGTTTCAAAAGTAAACTGCAGCTCTTCCATCATATTCTAGTCAAGAGAAGTGAATCACTAAGTCCAGCCCACACTCAAGAGGAGGGAATTAAGCTTTGCCTCTTGAAGGGAGGTGTCTTAAAGAATTTATGGTCATATTTTGAAACCACGATCTCTCTGCATTTCCTGCTGCAAGAGGGAAGCTGCACCCGCCACCCCTCTGCCTGCCACACCCCTGCCTCTTCCCGTCACCTGGTCACTGCCTGGACGTCCTCAGACCTCAGCGGGGTTAAGAGCCTGGACTCGGGAGCCACCTGCCTTTTGCTAACTGTGTGACCGTAGGCAAATAAATCACATGACCTTTCTATATCTCAGTTTCCTTGTCTCTAAAATGAGCAAAACAATAGCAATTATATGATAGGGCTACAGTGAGGATAATATGTAAAACATGAAAAAAAACAGTATCTGACATACAGCAAAGGCTATAAAAGAGTTAATAATTATTATTACATAGTAATAATTGTAATTACTCAGGCGAGCTTTCTCTGAACCCTCAGACTAGATCAGGGACCCAAGACGTGTGTCTGTGCGTACCCCTCCTGCACCTGCCTCAAAGGGTTGCTGTGCGAATTAAATGAGATGATGATCGCAGACATTTAGGAGACAGTCACCACCTCTCAACCAAAATTCTCAATCTTTTGCATGGATTATCCCATCTAATCCTCACCACAAAGCTATGGGGCAGGAAGGATTATTGCCCTCATGCTATAGATGAGGTCATGTGAATCTAGACTAAGTATCTTCATGCAGGAAACGGAAAAGACCATGTTTGAACCCAAGCAGTGTAGACCCAGGGCCTGAGGTCTCCACTCATCTTCCACTCTGCCTCATGCACAATATTTAAGAAGAGCCTGGCGCAGATCACGTGTTGGAGGTACTGGCTGAGGGATGCTGAAGTTGAGGAAGGTCCACACATGCGAGGGAGGCCCGGGTAGTGCCCTGCTATGCACAAACACACTCAGTACCATTCTCTCTCCTGCAGTTTCCCCCAAACACCCACCGACATCATCTCCAGATTATCTGCTGACATCAACAACTGTTCAGAAAGCATCGGGGATTAATCAAGAGAGATGTTTTCCTAAGAATAGCTTTTATTTTCTCCACACCACTGGCTAATATTGTCCCCATCCACACAATCTCATCAGAATTCTTGCTGATTTGAAAGCAAATATAATAACAATAAGAACACCACTTATTAGCATGCAGCTTAGAAGTGGCTCATCCCAAATAGTCTATTTCTTTTTTCCACATGAGAAGTTTGGAGATAGCTTAGATGAGCCAGATATTACTTGGAGGCAAGAAAGGGTAAGAATATCTGAAATCAAAGAAATTCCACAGAGAATTATCAACGATCTGTCTTTGGCTGCTGGGGGTGTGGAATGATATTGGGATAGAATGTGGTATGCATCAAGGGATTGCAGAGTCACGACATAGGCTGGGGGGGTCAGGCAGGGGTCTAGGAGGAGAACTAGCCCCCCAGTCTGCTCTCATTTGTAGTGACCTTACGATGTGACCAAGGGCATTAACACATATCATTTCTAATTCTCATGAAAACCTTGGTATATAACATTCCTCTATTTTATGATAATAAAAGTGGGGCTCAGAGAGGTGGGGTGAGTTGCCCAGAGTTAAAGAGGTTGTTAAAGGCAGAGCCAGAATTCAAAGAGCTGTTCCCCGGTTCGTCGCCCGTGTTGTGTGTGCACGTGCACACGTGTGTTGAATGACAGAGCGCACAAGGGCAATCTCCTTTTCTCCGTGTATTCTTTCTCCCTCGATTCTGTCTAGACCCCCACTCAGTCTCATGGTGTTCAGTACAATATGTAGGCTGACAACTCAAAACTTTATATCTCTGGTCTAGGCCGCCTGTGTGAGATTCAGACTTGTTATTTTCATTTGCCTACTTGACATTTCCACTTGGATATCTAACAGCAATCTTAGACTTAACATTCCCGAAACTAAAATCTGGATCTCATCCCAAAGCTCACTCATTCATCTTGCCGCCTGCCCCATTGCAGAGGTTGGTGCCACCGTCTTCCCAGCACAAAGATGGGAGAGCGGAGACTCATTCTTTCTACCCTGCCCTCTCCCAGCTGCATGCATTCCCATCACATAGCTCCAACCTGCCATCTCTCTCCACCCACCGCATTCCATTCCAGCCCCGCCACTGCAGCAATTGTGGTCTCCCTGCTTCCACGCTTGCCTTGACATTTAGCCCATTTCCTACTCAGCCCTGGAATGACATCCAGCCTCCCCAAATGAACCGTAAGGCACTATGTGATTTAACCTTTGCCTGAGTTAGGGTCACTATGTTTCAGGCACACCAGCCATCTGTCAGCTTTCTAAATACACCAACTTTTTTATGCCTTGGACCTTCCTACAACCTGCATTTAATCTTCTAACCTTCCTCTTCACTTGCTTCATCCGTGAACTCTTATTCATCCTCCAGATCTCAAAGTAAATGTCACCTTCTCAAGGAGATGCTCCCAAACCACCCAATCCATAAAATCAAAGGCATTTTCCGTATGTTTTCTGTTTTAAATATTGGTTCTTTTTTTTTTTTGCTCATTAGATATTCATTACTTACTCTTTCTTACAACTCCATGAAGTAGACATACATTTTCCTCTCTTTTATGAGAAAACCGAGATACAGAGTAGTTGAGTGAATTTTCCAGGGACACAAAGCTAAGAAGTTATAGAACCAGGACTTGAACCCAAATCATCCTGACTTCAAAACCAACGCCTTATTCACTGCACCGTGCCGCCTGCCCACCACGCTTCCTGCACAATGCTGGGTGCACAGGAGATGCGCGGTCCTACACAGTTCTCTTTTCCTCCTATTCTTCATTCAGTAAGTTGCAGCTTAACCGAATGTGCACATTGCCAGTGTCCTCTGCTCTGCTCATCTCTCCTGTGCTAGTAAAAAGAACTGTAATACTTCAAATATAATCTTTCAGCTTTTTGATAATGGGAGCTTCCAGGGAGTGCCGCTTCTGTGTTTACAAAACAGTTCTGAACTCTTTGTCTGCGGCTCTTGTTTTGAGATTGCTATTTCTCTTTTTTTAATGGGCAGGACCTTGGACAGAGCCTTCTGGTTCCCATCTCTTTACTGCACGGAAATGTTCAGTACGGAGCTCAGTCCCCCTGAATGAAGGTCTTTGGGCTCAAATGGCTGAAGTCTAGTTGGGAAGACTTGTAAGCAAACAGACATTGCTGCACAGTGCGATAAGTGCTGTAATAACAGGCTGACTGCCTAGCAGACAGAGGGTCAGAGCATTCCACGGGCAAACTACTTGACCCTGAGGCACGGACAACCAAAGGAGTTTGAGTAACAACAATAAAACTGTCCTCTGTTTATCTGGGTCCCATGTCCTGGATGCCAGCTGGGCCAGTCAAAGATAAGGGATTGTGATTTTGAGTCATTCCAGGTTTCATGATCTCAGGACACAAAGACCTGAAGGACGATTCCTGATCAAAGAGCATGAAGGAAGAATCTTGCCTTCAATGCCCCGGGCTTCTGTTTTAGTTAGTCATGATCCTGCCCCCACTCTCCAAATTTCTCCCTTCCTTCTGTTTCTGCTTTCCTGTCTCTCTCCCTTCCTCTTTCCCTTCCTCTTTCCCTCCCTCCCTTTTTTTCTTCTTTGCTTTCTTCCTTCCTTCCCTTCATTGATATTCATTAAACATCTATGAGCCAAACACCTTACAAGATATGGGGACTCTACTGTGAGTAAGAGCAGCCACTGCCCCTGCTCTGTGTCCATGCCTTCACAGAGCTCCCAGGCTAGTGGAGAAAAGCCAAATGATCTCACTAATTGGCATGTGAATACGAAGGATGGTATGACTTCTGAAAGAAAGAACACAGTTATGGGACAGAGAATAATGAAGAAGCCTAATTCCAACTAGGAGATCAAGAAAGTCATCTATAACACTTTGGGAGGCTAAGGTGGGAAGATTGCTCGAGGCCAGGAGTTTAAGACCAGCCTGGGCAACATAGTGAGACCCTGTCTCTAAAAAAAAAAATTAGCCGGGCAGGATAATGCTCTCCTGTAGCCCCAGCTACTCAGAAGGCTGAGGTGGGAGGATCACTTGTGCCCAGGAGTTTGAGGCTGCAGTGGAGTGGAGCATGCAGTGAGCTATGATCAGGCCACTACACTCCATCCTGGGCAACAGAGCAAGACCCTGTCTAATTAAGACTGAGCAAGAGTTAACTAGGGAAAGAGGGTTGGAGTAGGCCATGTTGGTTGGAGAGAAGAGCTGTGCAAAGGCCCTGTGGGGGATGAGTCATGACAAGTTCAAGGAGGGGAAAGAAGAAAGTGAGATTGGAACACATGACTGCTCCCAATCTGCCACCCTGGCCCCCCGTGCATGCACGCTACTGTGCAAGGTTTCTGCTCAGGTGGGCGTGCTCCAAAACACTTGGTGTTTAAATGGTAGAAAAATGGCAACAATTATTGCTTCAAAAGCAAAATGATGCATAAATAGCCCTGTTGACTTCTGTCACCCGGAAATAATATGGAATCACGCCACCTCTGCCTATGTGGCACAGATCAGACATCCCATGGGGAAAGGAAATGAATATATCGGCAGAAGTCACCTGGACTGGGGTTTCTGAGCTGTGCCCACCTCCAGGTGACATGCGGCAATGCAGACAAGATGTGCCACACAGCCAGGACGAAAGTCCCACTGAGCCCAAAGCTTATTGAATACTGTTGAAATAAGCTCTCACCAGACAGTGCCCGGGGCACTAACTGTCGCTGAGCGTCTATTAGGGGCCAAGCACTGAATTCGGCCCTGTGTCCGTTGTTCAGTGTAATCCTCAGTGCGGAGCTATGTTATCAGCCCCCCGTGCGGACTGGGAGATGGAGCCTGGTCGGCCACCGCCTCTCCCATTCACTCTGTGAACCCGATTTACTACCTTTACGGTATTTGCCGCTGTCTTCAGTTAACACGGGGACTTTGCGTGCACCTGCCCTTATCTTTCTTCCACTCCAACACGTGCTGCTGGAGGCCCAAGCCCCGCCTCTCTTCCCCGCCCGTGCTCCCAGGACGCAGCGCAGTGCTGAGCACCCAGAGGACAGCGAATGAAGAGGTCAGAAGGAATCGAGGAACTTACCCAAGGTCAATAAGTCTAACGTGGCCTCATATCCATGCACTAAAACAAACCAAGAAACCAAACAACAGCCAGGAATGCCGTAGGTGTGGCCTGCATTTCATTGCTCTCTGCATCCCACGTTTGATCCAGCTGCTGGCGTGTGGCAGGCGTTCGGCACACCTTTACAGAAGCAGCGCGAGTCGTACCACATCAGAGTGGGACTCGGTGTTTCTCTTACGCAGCATTTGTCTACTTGGGCATCACACCACCTGGGGAGCCTGTTAAAATGCAGACTTCCAAGCCCTACCCCATGTATACTGAACAGAATCTCCTTTTAAGAGTTTAATGAAGGAAGAATTTACAAAATCTTATTGCAGGCTCTCGCGGGTGATTCCGAGGCACATAAAACAGAGACATTCCCCCCAATCCTGTGCTTTTCCTTCTTTTCCAGCCTGGATAGTGTTCTGTGTTTAAATCAGTTCAAAACAGACAGGCCGGGCAGGAGAGGGGTTTTCACTGGGGTCATCCTCTGGCTTTGTCTTTTATTGTTGGAAACCTTAAAAAGCACAAGAAACGGGGTCCAGCAAGGCAATGAAAATGAAAATTATTTGAATACGTACTATGCTTCAGGCAGACACTTTGCTAAAGATAGGTAGAGAGATGTAATATATACTAAATATTATATATAATAAATATAAGAAATACTGTATATTCATATAATAAAATATATTTTATATAACAAATATAACCATATATTATATATATGTATATATAATATATGTGCTATATATATATTGAGAGATTGGGACTAATACCTCCATGGCATAGGCTTCGCTATCTGTATTTTGCACACACTGAGGTTCAGAGAGGTTCAACAACTTGCCCAAGGTCACAAAGCAGGAAAAAAGCAGAGCAGAGGCCCAGGTTTTGCATCAATGGTCTCGCTCTCAACCAAGAGGACACATGGTTTTGTCCTTTGCAACCTCTTAAGGTACCGTTCAGCGAGGAAAAGAATAGCTGTTGTTCTGGGGTGTTCTTCCGATTTGGTTCAGCTCTATGATATATGTCCTGTTTACTGAAGAGAATAATTCCCATCTCCCAAGTTACTGCCCGTGCCCTGATCCCTGCTGCCCCAGCTGGGTGCTTCCTGGGTGCAAATCGTCTAAGACACTGGTTCGCCAATCTGGATGCACAATAGACTCTCCTGAGGAGCTTAAAAGAAGACCACGCTGGGACCAATCACATCTGGATCCTTAGACGTGGGGCCAGGCATCGCTGTTCAGTGTGCATTCAGGGTTAACGCTAGTTTAGAGTTTTACATCGTGGCCTTCTGACGAATCCCAGCTCAGATGTGAAGGCATCACCTACAGGGAGTTCTTTAGCCTCTTTAAAAATGCCAAATTGGAAGTGAGTTAATGAGACGGCTGGTCCCCCGTTAGGGCTCAGGGATTATTGAAAACATCCTTGGGCATCTCAGACACAGGAAGGAAGCGTTAGTTTCCATTTGCCCAGAAAATCTCAAGTGAGCAGCTTCTGGGCCTGCGGTGGAGCCACAGTGATTATTTGACAGTCAGACAGTCCCAGTTACTGACCTATGAAGCCAGGCAAATCAATTACCTCCCTGAGCCTCTTCTAGAAAATGAAGCTTATAATGCATACTTTGTTAAATTATAGGGATTAGAAACAGTATTAAGAACAAAGAAAAACTGGACTGTGCCTGCCACATAGCAAGTGCTCAATAAATAGTAGTTATGGAGAGTAACAGTTGGCACTGATTAAACCGAGATACAGTCGAACTATATAACATGGCCATTCCATCGGTCAAAAGCAAACGTCAGCAATTTCCCACGGGCCAGCCTAACCCAGCGTGCTGAGGTTTCACGGGGATGGTGGCATTCAGTCCTAGCATGCGTCCAACACTGGGTCTTAGAGAGGCTCAGACACTTTCTAAGGTCACAACTAATAAATGGCCCTGTCTGCCAGGAATTCATCTCCCAGAAAGTTCCATGACTGTGGTTCATTCTCTAAAGTCAGGTTTTATTTTATTTCTTTTATTATTATTATTATTTTTAATTTCAGAATATTATGGGGGTGCAAACATTTTGGTTACATATATTGCTTTTGCCTCACCCAAACCAGAGCTACAAGCGTGCCCATCCCCCATACTAAAGTCAGGTTTTAGCTTCAAAGTCACCTCTGCAGAGGGGCCCCTCCCCTGCTCCAGCTAAAGCAGCCCCCAGCCCTGTGGCACCCCCACCTGCTTTGTCTCCGTCTCAGCACTCCCTGCCATCTTTTATGTTCTTGCTTATTACTGTGTCTTTGTCAACTCAACCTGAAACAGTACAAAAGCAAGGATCCCACCTTACTGACTTTTATAGCCCCAGCATCGTCCAAAACAGTGCCTGGCACACAGTAGGTGTATATTAATAATAAGCATCTGCGAAATGTATGATCCAACGAGCATAAATATAAACCCCGACAGTCTGACTCAAGTTCTTAGCCACTGCAAAATACCACGTCTTTTCCCTGGTTACTATTAAGGTCTTCTCACTCTGGGCTTTGATGCTTGGTTAATTGCCTTCTGAGAGAAAAAAAAAAAATAGAGCCAAAAACTTGCAGGAAAAGTTGGGGAAGGGGACCCTGCCTTCCCCAGTGTGGGGTCTACTGTGAGCATTTCTGGTTTCTCTGTTCCAGATCAAACGCGTAATTCACAGGGATGGAGACACATTATCTGTAGGTTACTTTCTTTTTGCTCCATAATGAGGAGGAAAAAAATCCAAAACTTGATCACAAACTCCCAGGCAGAAAACCATGGCGACCGTCTCCCGGGTCTAATAAAAGTTTGATGATTCAGTGTCTCAAATAGCTATATCCAAATGGAGCCTGATCACACTCATCTTTAAAAGATCATGCTTCAGTCGCATCATTTTGTAGAAATAATTGTTCTGAGGACATGCGAAGCTCCATTTCATACAGGGGAAACATTCCTGGAGCGGGTAGGGAACCCCAGGCCCATCTTCTCGGGCCTGCTTGCCTGGGGCGTGACATGGGAAGCTTATCCCCCCTCTAGCAGCATGTTTCAATGCCCGTACGGTCACCACGGAGGGCAGGAAGCCCTGCGAAAAACCACAAATGATACCCGGCCAAGTGGTTTTCAGCCTCTGTAGGTATCCTTCTCTCTGCAACCTGGGATGCCTGGATCTCCAGCTGCCAGCTCTCCAAGTGGAGACGTGCAGTAACGAAAAAGGCTATTGTCTTTACGGTCGGACATCACTCAGTCTCAATCTTGGCTCTATCTCTTTCTAGCTGTGTGACCTTGGAGAAACTGCTTAACCCCTCTGAACTCTTAGTATCAATGTTTAGTAGGAAAAGTGTTCTTGAAGTCCTTCCAGAAGGAAAGGCTAGAACCAAATGGCTTAGATTCACTTCCTGGTTCCGTGTATTGCGGAAAAGCCCAGATTCTGCAAATCTAAGAAAAACCAGTTAGCACTATTGTATGGGCTACTAATACAAATTTTATTCTTCTTTATTTTCTTTTCTGGGGTACTTATACAAAGAAGTAATATAGCCGGTGAGTGGCACGCACCTGTAGTCACAGCTACTCGGGAGGCCAAGGCAGAGGTAGCACATGACTTCAGGAGATCTAGGCCAGCTTGGGCAACATAGTGAGACCCCCTCTCTCTAAAAACAAATGTGATATATCTTCCACTGAAGGTTAGCTAGAGATACCTTTTATTTGAAGAAAAAAATAAAAATTATCTGTAATCCTACCAGTCACTGCCTAGTATGTTGGGGTATTTCCTGTCTGATATTTATCTATGTGGACAGAAGGTGAAAATATTATTTTAAGATCTGGACCTGAATTTCTTCTAGTGTCTTAACTAATGCACTGGGGAGGCATTTGGTGCGGAAGGCGAGCCTGCGGAAATCAGTGTGGTTGAGAGAGAGATGAGGGAGGGGTCCCAGAAGAGGAAAGAAAGTCACCCCACGCAGAAGAACGAGGGAAGTGTGTGCAGAGCTCCTGAGAGGGCGGGGAAATGAGCAGGACAGAGACAAGGGCTGCGATCGTGCGAGGCCACGGCTAGTGGAAATTTCCGCGGGAGAGGGTGGACCTTTGAAAGCAAAGGATGCGCATTACTCAGTGTAAAGTTGTGTGGTTGTCTTTGGATTCATTCAGCTTTATTTTATTGCTTTCACAAACGCTATGCATCCGTGCGTGTGGCGGGGTGTGAAGTAGGAAGCCGTGGGCTGCTCAGACACACGGCTAGTGCAGACAGCTACTTCCTGTGCCACGCCGCCTTCTCACCACTAAAATCTGCATTCGCTGATATGCATAAAAATTGTATTTAGTTGTTGGGGAAAAGAGGGAGTCTTGACTGAGAATGGGAAGGAATGACGGAGCTGTGACTAAAATTCTGTATCAGGTAGCGTTGCTGGATTGATTCAGCTGATGGAAATCCAGCTCTACTTGCAGGGCTGGGGGTGGATAGCAAGAGAGAGAGACAATGGGCCAGGTGATTCCAAAAGGAAAGTTGGGGTCCTGGAATTCAGTGAAGAACTCCAGTCTAGGCAAGCAGAAAACATCGTGTCTCTTCCTGTCCTTGTTCTTAAGGTTGAATTTGGTCCCTTTTGTTAAAGCCACTTAGCCACTATTTTCCTCCTCCTCCTCCTCCTCCTCCTCCCAAAAACCTAAGCTACTTTCTGGATTCCCTTTCACAAGTGCAAAGAGAAAGACGCCCAATCACCAGCAACAAGGAGTGAATGCAATGTAAACATCACGTTCCGCTCCCCGCCCCCACCCCTCATGTACTCCTCTCCTGGGACCGACTCTGAGGGTGGCCTGGAAGTTCGGAGGCATGAGGTTCACATGCATGGGGAGAGGCTCCTCTCCTTAGAAGAAAACCACTGGAGAAAAAGGAACGATAAATGGATGCTTTGCTGTTGACTCGGAGGCTGCTGGTATCTCCATTCTGGGAGCTCTGGCCGTGGCTGATTGAACCCAAGCAGGAAGAAAAGGAGGAGTGGGAAGAGAGAAGATCTAGGCTTATTTGCAGACTCTGAGTGATTCAGAGGCAGATAAAGTTAGTAGCTTTCTTTATGTGTTTTCTACCAATCAGGCAAACATGGTCCTATCCACAGGGTCGGGAAGAGGGCGAGTGTTGCGCTCGTTGCTATGACGTAGTGTTCCAGAGCTTGAGCTCTGGGCTCACCCTGCTTGGGGGAGAATTCCAGGGCCTTGGGCCTCTCTGAGCCTCAGTTTCCTTATCTATAACATGTATGTGTATGCTACATTGATTTCAAAAATGTCCCCAGTATTGACCACTTCCTACATCCATCACTCTGCAATATGAGCTTGCAGCTTCTCTAAGCAAGAGGTGGAGTCTGTTTCTTCACCCTCGAATGTGGGCTGGACTCGTGATGTGCTGTATTTAGTCAACAGCAAGCGGCAGAGGTAACAGCATGTGCCAGTTTCAAGCCAAGGGCTCAAGAGGCCGCTGCTGTTCTTGGACAAGTCCATGGTAGCTCACTGCCTGCTGAGTGACATGCGACCCATCACCACCGCCTCTACCCAGCGAATAGCCAGCCAACTATCAGGCATGTGAGCGAGGGCATCCTGGGTCAGCCAGCCCCATCCCGGCAGCCAGCTGACCACAGGTGCATGTCCAAGTCCAGGCAAGATCAGTCGAGTCTGTCCCACGTGAGCAGAAACTGCCTGGTCAACCTGCAGGTGTGAGAACTAAATAAACACTTACTGTTTGAAGTGATGGATTTGGCCATATGTGTGCATGTGTGTGTGCATGTGTGTGTGCGCGCGCGTGTGTGTGTGCGTGTGTTGTATGTGCAGACCCTTATATGGCACTCACTATACGTCAGGCATAGTCCTAAATATTTTCCAAATATCAGGTCATTTAATTTTTAAAACAACCATAAGAAATAAGAGCTACTCTTATCCATTTTTGAGGTAAGGAATTTGAATCACAGAGAAGTCAAGGCTACCCAGTTAATAAGCAGCAGAACTGGGATCTAAACCAGGCAGACTGGCTCTACAGATGATTTTTGTTATACTGTTGTTTTTCTCAAATGGCAAATGCAGCTTTTAAGATTACAGATATAATGCGATCCAATTTTTATTTTTAAAGCACATGTAGAATCTCTATGTATATAAGTATACATGGAAATGAACACAAAATTTAGGTCTGAAAGGACAGGCAGTGATATTTTCCCAGGGCAGGTGAGCAGAGGGACTATGTCAGCTTTTACGTTCTTGTTTTTACCTTTCAAAATTGCTGATTTACTTTTATTAGAGCGTGTGTTATTTTTATAATGAGAATAAAAAGCAAATAAGGCAATTTCCACTTTGGGAAAAGAAAAAGCAAAGCAGGAGGCAACCACGAGCCTTGTTTAGAGATGGTCTCCAATGCTGAGGTGCCCACTTCACTCCCACTGGTATCCTGCTGGGATTTTTCTGGGTTGTCATTATTTACCGTCTGTGCAGACACATATTCTACACCCCCAGCTTCTCCTGGGCCCTAAATAGGCCCCTCAGACAATACTTACTTTATTGCCCAGAGCTTTAATATGACCATGTCTGACCTTCACTGTGGGGAAATGTTAATCACCATCGGTATTAGTCTGCTTGGCCCGCCACAACCAAATACCAGAGACTGGGTAGCTTCTCAACAACAGAAACTGATTTTCTCACTGTTTTGAAGGCCAGAAAGTCCAAATTAAAATCCAGCCAGACTCAGGTGATCTCTCTTCCTGGTTTGCAGACAGCTGCTCAGTGGATGGGTTGGTCATTGCGATGGCTAAAAACGAAAGTACGGATACATCAAACATTGGCTTGAAGAGCTCCCTCTTAAGGCTTCGGGGAATGATAAAGAATAGAAAGAATGATAGTCAAGTTAAGAGATTGAGAGGCCAGGAGTGGTTAAGAGTCCTAGAAGGAAAGAAAATGGAAATGGAAAGGACTGTTTGAAAACTGAATGACTGAGAATTCATGGATATATGCATGAATACATAAATGGACGGATGCATGGATATAGGAATGGATGCATAAATGGAAGGATGCACGGTTGCATGGATATATGCATGGATGCATAGACAGACGGATGCATGGATTCATGGTGGATGAAAATTAGGCTGGAATCTGAGTGATGCCTTCTAGTACGGCCCAGCTCTATCAGGGAGGAAAATAGATAGTTACTCTGCAGAGGGAAGGGCTCACTGCAAGAGAAGAGGCTTCAGGCCCTTCTGAACTCTATGGAGGAGAAACATTTAAGGTATATATTACCAGGGTCCGAGAACTGAAAGGAAAGCAACCCTGAGAGACACTGAGGTGGCCTAGGGAACAAAGCGAAACAGTTTTCTCCTTCCTTCCCACATTTTGGGCCTCACAGCTGAGGTTTGATACCCCAACCAAGCTTACCCTGTCAATCAATGAACACAGTTACTGTTTCAAACTAGCGTCCAACCAACCCACAAACTTTTATTTTTCCGAACAATGCTCCGACTCACATTAGCCCCAAGAATGGAATTCTGCATCTTTTCCAGTCTTGATGAGCCAATGTCTTAAAAAATAGGTATATATTTAGGGTTTTCAAAAGAGATAATGAGCAATTGCTAATAATTATTTGAAGTCGTGAGAGTTGGACCCAGCACAGCTAATGCTACTGTTGAATCTGGATAATACCGGAAAGATAATTTCAGCTTGGTGAAAGGATAGCTGCCAAAGCTTTCTCAACAATTGGACTGGATTTTCAAACATACAGATGTAATTTTTTCAAGTGGTGCAAATGCAAGTGAATTGAGTTACCACAAAACTATGGGCTCTCGTACATTTCCTAGAACATTCAGAATTGAGAGGCAGATGTTCCCACGGAGGGAACAAGCCGTTTGTAAAGATCTGGCCTGGTTCCTCCGGAGCTGGACGGGGTGCTGACACGTAGCACCGGTTCGGAGCAGGACAATGAAAGACTCTTTAAGTCATGACTTCTGTATTAGCTTCCTGTGGTTTCTATAACAAATCATCCCAAACACGGGGACCTAAAACAACAGAAATTTGTTGTCTTACAGTTCTGAAAACCGGAAGTCCAAAATCAAGATGTCACCAGGGTTGGTTCCCTCTGGAGGCTCTAAGGGAGACTCTGTTCCACGCGTCTCTCCCAGCTTCTAGTGGCTACTGTCGATTCTTGGCTTGTAAATGCATCATTTCAATCTCTGCCTCCATCTTTTCGTCACCTTCTCTGTGTGTCTTCTCCCCTTTTCTTCTCTTATAAAGCCATTTGAAATTGGATCTAAGGTCCATCCTAATCCAGGATGATCTCATCTTGAGATTCTTAACTTAATTACATCTGCAAAGACCCTTTTTCCAAATAAGGTCATGTTCACAGGTCCTGAGTGGGCACAACTCACACAGCTTCCAGGACGGTAGGCTCCTGTCTACGTCTCGCTTCATCTTCTACCATGATTTCTGCCCCTTATTCACCTGAGGCACACGGGCTTCTGCCTGTTCCTCAGACACAGCAACCCCTCCTTGATCAGGAATGCGGCTCCCTCTCCCTGGAAAGTTAGGCTCCCATTCAACCACTAAGTCTCATTCCAGGGTCCCTGCCCCAAAGGGAACTTCCTAGACTGTGCTATATAAATTGGCTATACAAATTTCTCTCCATCACATTATTCTGTTATATCTTATTCACAGCATTTATCACCATCTGAAATTACGGCAAGTGTCTGGTTATTCTTTTGTCTCCCTTCACTAAAATACAAAGCTCCATGAGCTCAAGGTCCACCCTGAGTTCATGACCTAAATAAGGTCTCCAATGATCTGGGCAATTTCTGCCCCGTTGTAGATGCTCAGTGAAGAGTGGTTAAGCAGATGATTGACTATAAAATGCCATGCAGGGCATCACAAAGTCAGGCTTGTCATGTGAGAAATCGACCTTCCAAAATGAGAGAGGTTTTCAGAATCAAGACCACAAGATATGGGACAAGGAGCGCTCTCTTGTCCACAAGTAGAACATGGTTTAGAACAGGTGTAAGGAGTATATTCTCCAGAACCGAACAGTCTATAAATCAGAGGGGGGGATTGAGGACATACGGGTCCTGGAGGTACAGTGGTGAACAAAGCCAGACATGAGCCCTGCCCTCACTAG
>CAUYSK010048408.1:0-30805 GCA_963575035.1 Avahi laniger
ACAGGCATGCGCCACCATGCCCGGCTAATTTTTTCTATATATTTTTAGCTGTCCAATTAATTTCTTTCTATTTTTGGTAGAGACGGGGTCTCGCTCTTGCTCAGGCTGGTCTCGAACTCCTGAGCTCAAACAATCTGCCCGCCTTTGCCTCCCTGAGTGCTAGGATTACAGGCATGAGCCACCGCGCCCGGCCTTAAAATAATTCTTAATCACTGTGCTCTTCTTTTGGGTTAAGTGCCACAAATTCAGTTCGATAAGAATTTGTTGAACACCTAAGTACAAGGCAGTTTGGGCCTTGAATTCTTTTTCAAAATAATTTTGATTTATTACTTCCAATTTTTACAACTGTTTTGAGTCTGTAAATTTTCACTTAGTTTTTCTTTTAGGAGATGAATCATTTTCATACACATGGCGGCCAAAAGATTGCCACATACCCTATAATCTAGATTAAAAAAAAAAAAAGAAAAAGAAAACAATTCAGGGACAGGCTGGCCTCATAACACACTCCGTACCTCATATGCAGGAATTCGAGATGATATTAATATGAAATGTGGCTGGGAAGAGTATGAAGAGCTGTCATCATTTTTATAAACTCCATGCCCATTTTTCTTTGATAATAAAGGGTAGGAATGGCTTCCAGAAATATTGCTTCTATAAGAAAAAAAGGGGAATAGGTAAAGTTTTCATTTTCTCTTACCTTGATTTTTGGTAAGTGAGGACCATATGTCGTCTGGGCGCCTGTACTCTGCAAGGCACATGGCCTCAGTGCCTTAGGCTCTCCCTGCGGTTTGGAGGGACAGCAGCAAATGGAGCTCCCCAGTGGGGTGGGGCCAAGTCTGCCCTCTGAGCCTCTCCTCCTCCGTATGCGGGACGCTGGAAAGGTCTCTTGGAAGTTAGCTCTTAATGGGCATTGAAAATGAATGTGATTAATGTAATGTCATACTTAGGACTTCCAAACAACGTTTAAAAAGCAGTAGCTGCGAGATTTTGCATCTCCTTCTAGTCTCAGGGTTTTCCGAGTGAGTCCTCACTCCCTCCACAGTGACCTCCAACCCCGCATTACCAAGGACAGGAGCCGACCTGTGCTTCTTAAAGTTCTTCACGTGCCTTAAACAAGTAGATGCACATGCCCACACTCACGAATGTTCAGACTCAGATCCACACGTGGTGTCAATGGGTGAAGTTGAAAGTGTGTGGGAATTTTGAGGATTTTAGGTTCTAGTGTCTGACAGTTTGACACGTGGGCAAGTTATGTCACCTCTCTAGGCCTCAGTTTCCTCATTTGAAACATAGGTGAGTGAGATTACATGATCTCTAGAATCCAGAGTAAAAGGTTTTTTTAAAAAAATATTTCTAAGTAGCTGTACAAATTGTGATAATTATTCATGTTAGAATGGATGAATAGGGTAAGTTAATTTCTGGAAATTTCATTATATAGTATGATTTTGGTCATTGAATGTAGTCAGTGTTTCTCTGTTTTGAGTAATAAGAGAGAATAACATTTGTACACACAAATATAAAGGGGACATATATTTGGATATATTTGGCTACTATTTGGATACTCTCACTCTATAAAAAACACTTGAGGAAAATGTTATTTTTGCTCAATAACTTTGTACAGAAACTGTACATTGTACATCCACAATTGCAGGGTTAAGAATATTTAAAGCCAGGCTCAGTGGCGTGCACCAGTAGTCTCAGCAACAAGCGGAGGATTGCTTGAGCCTACGAGTTTGAGACCAATCTTGGCAACATAGCAAGACCCCATCTCAGATTTTTTTTTTTTTTTTTTGTGAAATGGAGTCTTGCTTTGTCACCCTGGGTAGAATGCAGTGGCGTCATCATGGTTCACTGCAACCTCAAACTCCTGGGCTCAAACAATCCTCTGGCCTCAGCCTCCAGAGTGGCTGGGATTATAGGCATGCGCCATGATGCCTGGCTAATTTTTCTGTTTTAAGTAGAGAGGGGCTCTTGCTCTTGCTCAGGCTGGTCTTGAACTCCTGAGCTCAAGCAATCTACTCACCTCAACCTCTCAGAGTGCTAGGATTACAGACATGAACCACTGTGCCTGGCCAGAATATTTAAAATACAAGTTTTGAACGTTATATAGTTTCCTCTATAGAATGTTTAAGACCACTGTTCTTGAAAATCACATAATTATTTCTACTGATATTTCATGGGAGAGGAGCCACATAATTATGCAAGATTTCTGCATGTTAGCTATATTATTCTAGAATGAATTCTTGGTATCACAGGATGATCTTGAGTGTTTAGTAGATGGAAGTTTGCTTACCGCTTGGGCAAGGCTTCTAATGATGCCAAAACAAGCTGTTTCTCTAAAGCTTCGTGTAATCCCACTCTTTCTCTCACAGTCTGGGAGAGGCGTGGTTGGCATTTGGGTTTTGACAAACTAGAGCAGCATGTTCCACTCACCCAAGGGGGTCGAACTTTGAATAACTCCTCTGAAAAACAAACAGCAGCAGGCTGGGCTGACTAGTTCATGTTTCTCCCAGCCAAGTCTACATAGATAAAGACATCAAAAGTAAAGCTGTACCAGGGCAATATTCCAAATGACAATAATAATAGCCATTTTCGCACACTGTGTTTGGATTTTTTATCCTCTCGGTACTGGGGCTGAGAGTTGCCAGTCATTTTGGGTCAAGAAACAAAGCTCAGAGAACAAGCAACTCTTTTCTTGTGGAGACCAGTTAATCAATTTATGGGGCTTCACATTCGTTTGCGCCCTCCCACTTGGCTTCGAGTAATTTCCTATTTGTTATGATCTCCCCAGAGCGTGAGTCAGGGGGAGAAAAAGATGGGAGAACTCAAATCAGTTTTATTGCTTTCTTTTACACACTGCGTAAATCAGAAAGCTTAACTGAAAGCATGTTCTGTCTCTCCTCCCTTTCCTCTCTCTTTCTTAAACGCCATTATTCCTGCTTCTGTTCTCATTTTCATTTCTCGTCCTTTTTCACTGGTCCCAACTCTTCTGTTCTGAACATATTTATTGGCTTTTGCCTCCGTTGGTACTTCTTTGTCCTCCTTGTTTTCGGTCTTATAAACCAAGGAACTAGGGCGGCAATGGAGGCACTGATATTTAACCTTATATATGTCATCTGAAATCTTTTTGTTTTTCTTATCAATTAACTTGAAATACATAATAAAGAAAGAGGTCATCTTGAACGTGCTTTAAAGCAGCGGTCCCCAACCTTTTTGGCAGCAGGGACTGGTTTCAAGGAGGACAATTTTTCCATGGACTGGTGCAGAGTGGGATGGTTTGGGGATGATTCAAACACACTACATTTATTGTGTACTTTATTTCTGTTATTATTACATTGTAATATATAATGAAATAATTATTAATGTACAACTCACCATAATGCAGAATCTAATACTACCACTGATCTGAGGAGGTGGAGCTCAGGCGGTGTTGCAAGCGATGGGGATCGACTGTAAATATAGACGAAGCTTCCCTCGCTTGTCTGCTGTTCACCTCCTGCTGTGCCGGCCAGTTCCTTACAGGCCACAGACCAATACCGGTCCATGGCCCAGGGGTTGGGGACCACTGCTTTAAAGAGTGCCATCCACAAACTATTCCAGAAAGACAAGGCTGTCATCTTCTGTGGGCATTTGCATATAAATCCATTTTGTTTCTACAATACTTAGATATATTAATATTTTTAAATGCTACTCACTCTTACGTAGTCCGATTTTTTCCCAAATTATTCTTCTCAGGCACTTTTCTCTTTGTCTCTCCTCTAGCTCTTCTTCCTCCGTTTTGGGTTCATTAAGCGTCCCATAAATAGCAGCAGCTTCCCTAGGTGTTAGCCAGTCTAAGTTGGACACACAAGCAATGTAATGGTGCTTCCAAGCCCCAAACTCATTGTCTGTTGGAGTATAAGGCAGGAACCATCCGAACTTAATGCATTTGGGCATCCATAAGCAATCCTTTAGAAAAAAAAGAAAGAGAGAAAAAGATGAGTTGCAAAATTTTTTAGGTCAGTTTTGTAGCAATAATGCTTTCAGGCACACAGATACTTTTTTCATTACATTGAGATTTCTGGTGCAATTGATTTGCCATCCAAACTTGACTCAGAAGTAAGAAGCATACTTTGCTCCATAGGAAAAATATTCATTGATGAATATATACATTATATATGAACATATGTATGTTATCTTTGTGGCACTTACTCAGTATTCCCATAGCATTTGGTTACATTAACCTTAGATTCTGAGAACTCAGCTTCTAGCAATGGTATAATGATTTGTTTCAGACCAACCTTCTATTGAGAATAGGTTGGATTGAACCGTATGATATTGCCAGTATGCAACCACTTGGACATACGAAAACAGCAAATTTCATGTGGTTCAATCTAATCAAATATCTAGACTAAATATAATAAAACCATTATTTGAAAGCTATTAATATATTGCAGTGTTATCAATGCAATAAGGACTTGTGCAACAAATACACAGAGAGAAGGGAAGCCCAGAGATGTAAGCCTAATATTTGGCATTGCTTTTTGCTTCAAGGCATTTGCCAGTTCCAAAGTAAAGCTTATTAGGCTGAGAAGCAAAGCAAAAAGCCATGACAAAAAGACTTAGAAGTTAAAAAAAAAAAAAAAATCAGGCATTGTCACAGGGAAGAGAAGACACAAATTGAAATTCCGAGCCCCTAACAGGAAAAGCTCTGGTAATCACACCAGGCTTTCAGATGAGATTCTTTTCAGGAAGGATGATGCTGAGTTAGACAAACTATGGCAAGGACTGAAGCGAGCTTTGAAACATTTCATTCCCTGATTGGATTTACATGATCTATTTCTAGCCTAAGCACATGCCAGAAGGAAAAGTAAATTGTTTCTGGAGGAAGATAATATCATCCGGAGACTCAAATTATCACATCAGTTTTTTATACTCAATATCTGGTACTCAATTAAAATCCATCAAAATTAACTAGAACACAATCAGCAAGAACTGTTTGTTTCTTTTTTTGGTGTTTAGTAACTATGGAGAGATTCTCAGGAGATACAAACATTGTAATTATCAGATATGAACTTCACTCTAGCCTGGACAACAGAGTGAGACTCTGTCTCAAAAAAAAAAAAGAAATTAAATGACTAGGAGGAAAATTTGGGCAAAAGAATCAAATCAACATTCTAGAACTTAAAAATATGATAATTGAAACTTAAAACTCAATGGACAGGCCGGGCGTGGTGGCTCACTCCTGTAATCCTAGCACTCTGGGAGGCCGAGGCAGATGGATCGCTCAAGGACAGGAGTTTGAGACCAGCGTGAGCAAGAGTGAGACCCCGTCTCTACTAAAAAAATAGAAAGAAATGATATGGACAACTAAAAATATATACAGAGAAAAAATTAGCTGGGCATGGTGGCACATGCCTGTAGTCCCAGCTACTTGGGAGGCTGAGGCAGAAGGATCCCTTCAGCCCAGGAGTTTGAGGTTCTGTGAGCTAGGCTGATGCCACAGCACTCTAGCCCAGGCAACAGAGTGAGACTCTGTCTCAAAAAAAAAAAAACCAAAAAAAAAAAAAAACAAAAAAACTCAATGGACAGATTAAAATCTAGCTAAAGAAATAATTGGTAAACTGAAAGATAGGTCAGATGAAAATCTAGACCAAAACACTAAAGGTCAAAAAGAATGGAAAATGTATATAAGAGAATATGAAACTAGCGGACCTGATAAATTAGTCTAACACGTAAGCATTGAATTCCAAGGAGAAAGAGAGACAGAGAGAGAGAGAGAGAGAGAGAGAGAGAGAGACAGAGAATAGGTTAGAGGCAACATATAAAGAGATAGCATCTGAGAACTTTTCAAAACTGATGAAAGACGCAATCTCAGAGTCCAAAATCACTGCAAAACAAGATAAATACACACACACCCCTATGTACAGCATAATAAAATTGCTGAAAACAAAACACAAAGAAAAAAGCTCAAAAAGCAACTAGACAGTAGAAATATTACCTTTGAAGGAACAATAATAAAACTTCTGACTTCTTAAGAAAAAATTATGGAAGCCAGAAGACAATGGGATATTTTGAAAGTTCTGTAAGAAGTTAACTGCCAACCTAGAATTTAAATTCTCAATGAAAATATCCTTCAGATAGGAAGGTGAAATAAAGATATTTTTAGACAAACAAAAACTAAGAGAATTTATCAGCAGCATACTTGCACTAAAAGAAATATTAAAGAGAATTCAGAAGGAACATGATCCCAAGTAGAAATGAAGAGATACAGGAAGGTATGAAGAATAACAGAAAAAGTAAATATATGGTTACATATAAACACATATTGACTATATAAAACAATAATAATAAAGTTTTGTGTGATAGGTGTTTATGTATTATGTATAAATGTTTACTTTATAAATATATATAATAAAAATATTTGACAACAAAAGCACAGAAACTGAGGAGGGGTGGTAAATGGAATTAAAGGATTCTAAGCTCCTTGCATTGTCTTGGAAATGGCAAGATAACACAAGGATATATGCTGTAAATGCTATGGTAACCATGGAAGAACTATTAAAGAATTTATAATTAACCATTGAAAAAATATTTAATTAATCCAAAGGAAGACAAGGAGAGGGAAACAAACATAAAACACATGGAACAAAAAAAATAAATAGTAAGATTCACATATATCAGTATTTAATAAATATAATACCCAGTTAAAAGTCGAAGATTGCCAAATGTTTAAAAAAACCCCCACCATTACCATATTTCGTTTACAAGACATACCTTAAATATAGGAACATAGGAAGGCTGAAAGTAAAAAAAGCAAAACAACAAAAAAAAACCCCAGAAAACAATATACCATCCATGCAAACATTAACCCTGGATTCTGAGGAATCTTTCTAAGTGCTATAAATTCAGGGTTCATAGGAGGCTTTTAGCCTGTGGCCCCTCCACAGAGAGCAGCTCATCTCTGAGATAAGGATCTCAGCACAAGGCTACCCTGGAAATGCTATATAATTCATTTTTTTTTTTTTTTGCATTTTTGTTTTTTAGAGACAGAGTTTTGCTTCTTTCGCCCAGGCTGGAGTGCAGTGGTGCAATCATAGCTCACTGCAACCTCATACTCCTGGGCTGAAGTGATCCTCCTGCCTCAGTCTCCTGAGTAGCTGGGACTACAGGCACGAACCACCACACCCAGCTAATTTTTAAAAAGTTTTTTGTAGCGATGAGCATATTGCTATGTTGCCCAGGCTGGTCTTGAACTTCTGGCCTCAAGTGATCCTCCCACGTGGGCCTCCCAAAGTGCTGGGATTATAGATATGAACCACCGTACCCAGCCAAAAATTTTGTATAATTTAAAAAACTAAATTACTGACTTGTATTTAAAGTATGTCTATCATTACATTACATTTTATTAAATCTTTTAAAACAAAACAAAGAGAGAAATAGGCCAGAGGCAGAGTTAATGGCAGAGGATGATTTTAAACAGCTGCTGCTGTTAACTGCTTTAACTGCTGTTAAAAGATCTAGATACATGTTTTTCAACAGATGTTACCCAAAGAGGAATCTGTTGAAGGTGTGGTTTTACAGCAATTTTCTAAAGCTGAGTTATCATGGATAAAATAATATTATACAAAATACAAAGCTTAAATTATTTTTCATGAAGTAAAATGAACTTCTTTAATAAAAATAAAATGTTTTCTAAATAATTACATTGAATATTTAAAGATTTTTAAAAATTACATGAATTATTGGAATAGCGTATAGCCCCTTATTTATTTACAGAAATAAATTATTCTATTTCACTTATCCCCATTTTTTTTCCTAAGGGTAAATTGCTTATGGTTCAGATACCCTCAAGCTATTGTCTGCAGGGAAGGTCACTACCCGATAGTCTCATTACAGATAACAGTTGTATTTGTGCCCTATTACTAGGAAGTGACAAGTAGTAAACCTGTTCAGTTAAAAACTTCCATGGCCAGCTGACTTGAGCAGCTGCACACAGATCTTTTGGATTCAGGAAGGAAAAGATATACAGAGAAATGAAGCGTGGTAACACTGTAGAGAAATCCACTTTGGCCACTTGTATCCTCTCTGAAAACCAGTCTTGGACAAACCTAAGAAGAAAGATACAGAAATTTAGTTCAGAACACTAATTTCTAAAATTGACTGAAAATCCAGTATAAATATTGGTCATTATTCTTTCTTTAATGTTACACCTATAAAAAATGATAAAATCCTAAATAACATAAAGGTAGATTTTTTAAAAATACTGTATCCACTTTCAGTTGTCCATTCTAAAGAGGAAGATGAATAATAAAAACACATGAAATTCACAGGAATAAGAAAATCTAAAATAAACCTAATTGTTTAAGCCATAACCCTGTGTTTGTTTCCCTTTTTCCTTATCCCAAATTCAATAAATCAGCAAGTCCTATCAGCTCTACTTCTGAAATATATCACCAAATTCATCTACTTTTCTCCATTTCCACTGCTATCACTCTGGTCCAAGGCGCTGGCTTATACCTCTCTCCTCCACTATTGCAACAGCCTGCGGACTTGTCTCCCTGAGAAGAGTCCAGATTCTAGTCGTCCTGGAGTCCATTCTCCGTGCAGCAGCCCAAGTGGTTTTTGGAAAAATGTAAATTAGATAATGTCATTCATTCAAGTAAAACACTACGACTTCCCATTGCAATTATGATGGAAACCTATAGCTACATCACACTGAGTGGCGAAATATTAAATGCCTTCCCCCTAACATCAGAAACAAAGCAAGAATGTCCACTCTCTTTACTTCAATTTAATATGTACTAGAGGTCCTAGCCAGTTCAACAAGGCGAGGGAAAAAAAGGTACACATATTGGAAAGAAAGAAGTCAAACTGTCCCAATTCATGTATTATGGATGCAGAATCTTCAAAGCAGCCATTACAAACAACTGAGGAATCTTCAAAACAACTATTTAAATTGTTTGATTTTCTTTTATTATCTTTTTAATGTCTACAGGATCTGCAGCAATATCCCCTTTTTCATTCTTGATACTGATCATTTATGGTCTCTCTCTTTTTTCCTTTATTACTCTTGCTAGGAGTTTAATTTTGTTGCTGTTTTCAGAAAACCAGCTTTTGTTTTCACAGATTTTTCTCTATTATTTGTCCATTTTCTATTTTATCGATTTCCACTCTTTATCATCTCTTTCCTTCTACTTACTTTGATCGTAATTTGCTACTTTTTCTAGTTTCTCAAGGTGGAAATTCAGAAAATTTATTTTAAACTCTTTTTTCTTTTCTAATATAATCACCTAAAATTATACATTTCCCTCTACACTGGGCTTTGGCTGCATCACACACCTTTAGATGTATTGTATTTTCATCATCATTCAGTTTGAAATATTTTCTAATATTCCTTGTGATTTCTTCTCTGACCATAGGTTAATTTATAAGTGAGTAGATTTCCAAATATATGAAGATTTTCTAGATATTTTATTTTTATTAATTTTAAATTTTATTGTATTATTGTTAAGTCAGAATTTTGAAATGTATTGAATCTTATTTTGTGGACCAAGAAATGATCTGCCTTGGTAAATGTTATTTTTGCCCATAGAAAGAACATATATTTGGAAGTTGTTGGGTTTAGTTTCTATAAAGGTAGTTTGGGAAGATTGCTCAGGTCTTCTATATACTTACTGATATTCTTTTAATTGTCCTATTAATTAATCCTGTCAATTTTTGTTTCATGTAATTTGAAACTCTGTTATTTGATACACGTGTATAATTGTTTTGTCTTTTTGATGAATTGACACTTTCATCACTATAAAATTTCCCTCTATCTCTCTTATAATATTCCTTGTACTGAAGTCAATTTTTGTCTAATATTAATGTTGCCATTCTCTATTTATATGTTTACTATTTGTATGGTGTATCTTTTCCCATCCTTTTATTTTTAATCCATCAGTGTCTTTATATTTAATGTATGTCCCTTATAGTCAATATATAGTTAGATCTCTCTTTAGCTAATTTGATAATTATTGTCATTTAATTTGAGGGTTTAGCCCATGTACTTACATTTAATATAACTATTGATATGGTTAAATTCAGGTTTCAATTTTGTTATTTGTTGTTTGGTTGTTCTATCTGTTTTATAACTTTATTCCTTCTCTCCCGCCTTGGTTTGAGTTAATCAAGAATTTTTTTATATTCCATTTTAATTCTCTTATTGGCTTTTTAGTGATACCTATCGCATTATTCTTTTAAGTTTTTGCTAGAAAGTACAATAGGCATCTTTAGCTTTTCATAGTCTGCTTAGAGGTAATATTCAAATAAAATTAAATAATATTATAATAATATGGTCCTTCCCATCTTCTGTGTTTTGTTGTCATATGTACTACATCTATATGTGTTATAAACCCCACGCTACATTGTTTTGCTTTAAACAGTCATATGTCTTTAAAATAATTTAAAAATTTTACATTTTCCCACACATTTGCCACTTCCTGTGTTCTTCATTCTTGCTTATAAATCCACATTTCCAGCTGGATTTATGCTCAAAAGAATTACAATAGTGGGACTACTATAAGGGACTGGAATGCCCAGCAAGAAATTCTTTTGATCTGTGTAGAAGTCAGTGTTACCACAAGGCTGTATGATTTGTCAATTATCCCAGACTCTGGATGAATGCCTCTATAAGGCTGGCTCTTCCAGGTGTCTTCAGTTACTGTAGGTTGTGTACAGCCATCCTCTCCCTCTTCCTTGGCTGAGCTACTTTGGTATTCAGGAATTATTGGGTGGTAAAGAAGAGAATTTAAGGAAGGCTAGTACATTTCTCCCTCTTTGCTTGAAAGGTACTCATATGAAAAAGAACGGTGCATTCCGCTCTTATCTTTTTCATGCCTGGTCTGATATCAGCAGGTAGATGGACAGTTCATATTGTTCTGACTGAAGAAGCTTTAGTAGACATAAATTTGGACAGTGACTTCCTTGGATGGTTCTATAGTTACTCTCTTTGCTTTTCAGAAGTCACTCATGACTGTAAAATGATCACTCCTACATTCCTGTGGAACTCATCAATCCAGGGAAAGGACACTCTTGCAGGGGAGGTGATAGGCCTCGATTGATGGGAAAGTAGGTGGAGGTAGGTAGGAATTAAAGAGGAGTGCAAAAAACTCTTTTCTTTTTTGTTATAGATACAAGCAGCCTCCCGTGACTCTCTTACAATATTGGAGATGTAGCTCCATGCTTGGCTTAGCTGTATGAGATTTTTTTAAATTGATACATACTATTTGTACATATTTATGTGGTACATGTGATGTTTTGTTACATGCGTACACTGTGTAATAGTCAGGGTATTCCGGGTATCCATCACACTGGGTATTTATCATTTCTATGTGTTGGAAACACTTCAAGTCCTCTCTTCTAGCTACTGTGAAATATACAATACAACGTTGTTAACCATAGTCACCCTACTCTGCTATTGAACGTTAGAACTTCTTCCTTCTATCTGACTGTGTGTTTGTCCCATTAACCAACCTCTCTTCATCGCTACCCTGACCCACACACCCTTCTCAGCCTCTGGTAACTATCATTCTACTCTCTACCTCCATGAAATCAATGTTCCAGCTGTATGAGATTTTATCGACACCCCACTTGTGAACAAAAACATGATAGCCACCATAATTCAGTGCCAATTAAAGACAATGTAGAAAATGATGTTGAATGAGCCTCCAGTTCCAGGGGCTGGACTGAGAAGAACAGATTCAGGTGGCCCCTGTTCATAGGCTTGGCAGACAGCTATCATGGCAGACCTGGCTTAGCTCAATGAAAGAAAAACTGCCAAATTCTAAGACTCCCTTTTTAACAAGGCAGCATCCTTGACTAAGAAGTCCCCATTGTTACCTAGTCCTGTAAATGTTCCCTGCTCCCCTCCCACACTCTATAAATCTGAATGCCATTATGTGTGTAGAGTCTCCGCTCACACTTGGCCAAGGTTCGTACATCTGTCTCCCACTTGCCTAAGCTGTGGGATGATGAAAGCTGAAGAGCTCATGTGCTCTGCTACTCCTCTGTTCACAAGGGTTTTCTCAATATATGCTGTTCTATATCTGCATTGGATGGAACCGTGTGTGTCCATAACCCCTTTACATGGCAAAGGACAATTCCTAGCATGTAGCAGGCACTCAATAAATGTGTTGAATAAATGTGTGACAGAAAGAAATTGTTAAATTCCTCTCGCTATCTACTAGAGAGAAGTCGGGCTTGAAAGTTCACCTCCTAGGTTTTCATTGTGCAAAATCATAGAATCGAGAGGTTCCTACCTGCTTTGTTTTATTTACATTGCAAAGGAGGAAGAGTAACCTGAATATACGGGATAGAGCCGAGCACCTGGAAATCTAACTGGTTCTTCTGCAGACTGTCTTTTTTTTTTTTTAATACAGGTATTAATTTCAGACAGACTTTTAAATAATCTCTCCGATTTCAATCTCTGATTCCCAAACCCTTACAGGATTTTGTGCAGTGAATTGGCTTGCTTCTCATCAGTTTCCTTCTCTGTGCACATGGGGCTTGATGATCTATTATTCTGATATTTACCATTTCTCCATTCAGTTTCCACTTCCACATATGTGACCGTGGTTACAGATGTCTCAGTTTCATCCAAGGTAGTATGTATTTGTGTTTCATCTTTCTTTTGAGATGATTTTCAAGAGAAAAAGACTATACAAATAGTTTAGCTCTATCAATCAAAAACTGGATCTCAAGTTTTTTGTCTGTTTGTTTAAGACAGAGTCTTGCTCCGTTGGCTGGGCTAGAGTGCTGTGGCATCATCATAGCTCGCTGGAACCCCAAACTCCTGGGCTCAAGTGATCCTCCTGCCTCAGCCTCCCAAGTAGCTGAGACTATAGGCCCATGCCACCACTCTCAGCTAATTTTTTCTAATTTTTTGGTACTGACAGGGTCTTGCTATGTTGCCCAAACTCCTGGCTGTAAGCGATCCTCCTGCCTCAGCCTGCCAAAGTGCTAGGATTACAGGCATGAGCCACTACACCCAGCCCTCAAGATTTTAAACAGAGTTGAAATTCAAAACAAAGATATATTCACCAAGATTTTATTGTGTTTCTTTCTTCTTTTCATTTTTTGAGACCAGTGCTACTGGAAGACATTTATTTCTTTTTTCCTTTTAAGTGGCTGCCTCTGAAACAAGACCAAATTCTCTTCCGCACTGGAGTTAACACACTATATTATGATTCATAGAATCCTTCTCTTGAGACGAAGCTGGTCACACTCTGAAATGCCAATCATTTTTCCCGATTGGGTAGCAGGTACGGAGGAGACTAGGCTGCTGTTTATGGGTCCGAGATAGGGTTTGCTCAGCCTGGCATGGCTACAGGGAGGATGGGCAGAGACATATTAGCATTGCTGCCATGTGCAGAGACGGGGTGGGAGGAGAAGATGGCCCCTGAATGGACGGGAGATTGGTTGTTTACAGGGGGTTGGAAAAAAATAAATCTATTGAAGATTTTAGGAGGCAAATTTCTCACTTTTGGAAAAATGATGTACAAATACGTAAAAGAGGAAGGCTAGAATGATCCATATGGAGTTGGATTGAAATTGGAGATAACAGTGTAAAGACTCATGTTTTTTAAAATATATATATAAATGGATAATGTACAAATAGAGACAGATGGGTGTATATGTATGTGTGTGTACACATATATTTCCTGTTCACTTAGAGCACCTAGACGCAATGACATCCCAGAGGCAATGAGCACACAATGAACCCAGATCTTGGTTTCTCAATTCCATTCTCTAATAAAATAAACTAGGGCTTATTGGAGAAATGGCTGATACCAGAGCAGGGGCGAGGAAAGTACAAGATGGGCCTGGAACATGTTGTGACTCCGGATAGTAAGAAAGTACTTAGAGAATGATGGATATGTCAAAAGAACACAGAAGCCTTCTTAAAGGGGCTCCCACTGGCAAAATCTGGAATAGTTTGAGCATCAAAATACATAATTAATGTAATGTATTGTAGCCTATTGAATAAAATAGGAGTCTCAGAGTCCATACTGATATAAATACATACATGAATAAATAAATAAGCAGGAAAACTACCTTGCAGCAGAATACCAATTAATATACACAGAGGGAATTAAGAGATTAGGAAATCACCACTTGGAGGCCATCAGAGTAGTAATTGTCTCAGATAAGAGCCATCAATGAATGCTTAAACTAGTGGGTGAAAGTATGAGTGAGGAACAAGGATATTTTCATAGATTCAAATACTTTTTAATTACCTTAAGATTAATCAATCAAACACTTTAAAATTACTTATTAATTAATAAATACAAAATACTTAATAATTAACTATTTTAAAGGATAAAGTCATCACCGACAATGGGACAAGTGGACATGGTATGCCCCCACCAACACGATCCTCTAAGAAGAATACAGCATCACTTCTGTGTTATTTCTGCCAAGAACGTGTAACCTGAACATAATCTTGAGGAAACAACAGCCAACCACAAAGTGAGGGTCATTTAACAAAGCAGCAGGCCTGTGCTCTTCAAAGCTGTCAATAAAAGACAAGAAAAAACTGAGCATTTACTCCACATTGAAGGTGGATTTAGAGACATGAAAACTAAATACAATAGATGACCCTGGATTGGACTCTGGACCAAGAAGGAAAGGGTAACTGTAAAGGACATTGTTGGAGCAATCAGGAATGTTTGAATGGAGTGTATGCACTGGATGGTAGTATTATATCAGTGTTGATTTCCTGATATCCATAGATGGATGTACTGTAATTTTTCAGCAGAGTGTCCTTGTTTTTAGGAAACACACATTGACATGATGGGCATCATGTTTGCAACTTACTCTCAAATGATTCAGAATAATAAGGCAAACAATGGTAAAATGTTAACTAGTAAACTGCTAACTAGTAAAATGTTAACTCCATGAAGGAATCCAGGTGAAAAGTATAAAGGAAGTATTGATATTATTCTTGCAACTTTTCTGTAAGTTAGAAATTATTGCAAAATACAAAGATTAAAAAAAGAAGAAGAGGCTACCTACTTCACTTCTAAGGTTTAATGACAGCTGACTTGTTTTGAGAGTTCCTATTCCCCTGGCCTTACTTTAAGTCACTGCTCTTTCTTGATCCCTGTCCATGTAGCTTTGTCACATCCTGAGACAAAACAGGGTGGCTTAAAATGAACCTGTTGGCCTGCCAGTGTGAGGAAAGTATGTGTGTACGCGCATGGGTCTACAAGCAGAGGGGCGAAGAATGGGGTTGTACCTGTACTGGTAGCATGTCATATCCACAGATACAAGTGTCACTTGGGGATCTCCTTGGTATCGATGATAAAACACATGTAATAACTGTGTAATGTCCTCAGAGACCAACCTTCAAGCTGAACGAGATTGTCACACCACCAAGGACAACTAATCTCCAATGGGTGACTATCCGAACTCCTCACTGTCTGAGGTAGGCTTCAGAGCCATTTTGCTAGCCTTTGAGATAAAATTTACTTCCATTTACCTTAGAATTGTAAAACGGATTAATAAAATAATAGGCAAAGCTGGGCACAGTGGTTCATGTCTGTAATCCTAGCACTCTGAGAGGCAGAGACAGAAGGATCGCTTGAGTTCAGGAGTTTGAGACCAGCCTCAGCAAGAGCAAGACCATCCCCTGACCCCAGCTCATCTCTATTAAAAATACAAAAAAATTAGACAGGCGTGGTGGTGCACTTGTAATCCTAGCTACTTGGGAGGCTCAGGCTGACAAACAAACAAACAAACAAACAAACAAAAAGAAGCAAAACAGAAATGTTTCCAGCCTCCTCTCCAAAGAAGGGTCTCAGTATCTTTAGATTTTCCTCTCCTTCCCCTCTCACCTCTCAGCATCCATTGTTCCATGCCAGCAGAGCAAAGGACAAGAACTGAATATGAGTTACTTTAAAAAGTAAACCTCAATTATACATGTTTTACATTTGTTCCTAGTCTATGCTGCTATAAAGACACATTCAAGAATAATGAATCTTAAGCAGGAAGAGAGGAAAACGCTTCCATCATATAAAAAAAAAAAATCTGTACATGAGCAGCAGAACTAGGATAGTCTGCAGTAATGACATTGCGGCTCATTGCACCTTAGTTAATGTTGCAAAGTAAGAAATCTGTGAAGAGAAATAACAACATGTAAGGAGACAATGAACAAAATGTGCTTTGCTCATTTATTGTGACAAGGATCGTTTCATTTAAATAATTCAAGATAATGCTTTGCAGCGTGCCACTGAATGTACAACGTGTACTTTGCAAAAATAACAGAGCTTAGTAATATGGGACTTGAATTTAATTCTCTTCTCTTAAATTTCTGATAAGGAGTAGAAAGAAGCTGCCAAAATCGTGATGAAAATGACTGGGAGAACAGCTCGGAGAGGCTGCCAAGGGTGAGTGGATTTGGCAGAGGTCCCTGTTTTCTAGTTGCCTGGGTAGCACCTCTAAGTCCTGTCTGCTGGCTCCTTTACAAACACTTTATGGCATGGTAAGGGTCTGCAGTGCTGTTCATGCCCCAGTTTTAGTCCCTAATGCATTTTTCTAATGGGGCTTCAAGGACAAGACACAAGGGCAAGTGGAACATGTATATCTGGAACCGTAGAGGTTTATGCAACTCCTGAGTTACATGGGAAAAAAAGACAAGTTGGCAAGTGACAAATACCAGTGGCCATATAAATGTGCCTTTGGATCCAATGATTTATTTTCTAGGGGTTTATCCTAAAACAATGATTAAAGATACGTCTAAGCCTAGGATTTAGCTAAAGGATGTTCTTTTTCTCGTTGCTGTTGTTGTTGTTATTCTTCATCTCAAAGGATGTTCTTCTAAGTGTTATTTATAGTAGCAAAAGTCAGGGCAAACGAGCTAAATGTCCGAGATAAGTTATGGTATATCTATAAAATCTTCCTAGAAATTAGAAGACTGGGTTGAAAAGGGAATCTATGAACTAATTTCAAATACCTAAAAGTGCTGGGGAATATAACAGCAAGATTATGAAGCATAATCTCTTCAAAAAGAAAAAAAAAGTAATGAAAAAGGAAAAGGAAATGAGCAAGTTGTAGAAGTTAAAAAAACACATACACGAAAGCAGTAAGTGGAAGCGAAGCTTCACAAGAGTTGGGCCCTGTCTTAATGACTAGGGCTGTGCTTTCCTACTGAGAAAAGCCCAGACCCTGGGGGAAGAGGCAAGAAAGTTTGGCTTCTCCTAAAAGGCAGACCTGGGGGAAACCAGAACAGGCCTGCACCCTAGGTGGGCACAAGGTCCATATCAAATCTCCTAGCACATTTGGGACCCCGGGCTACCATATAAGCATAAAAGCAGGTAAGAAATTGAGAAACTCGGGGGTTCCCAGAGAGGCAGACACAAACCTGAAACCACTCTGTGTGCTCCCACAACCCAGGGTGGATATGCTTCCCATGGAAAATAACCCCCAAACCAAACACCATGAGGGAAGGTCAGCAAATGAAACAAATGAGAGATTTGTCAGTTCGAGAACTGGAGATAATGAAACAATAACAAAAGATTTTAACATAAGCATGCTTAAAATAGTCAAAGAGCAATCAAGATAACAACAGGAGTGAATTTTTTAAGTGTTCATTTGGAAAAAAAAAGAAAAACACCAGACATTCTAGAAGTAAAAAAAAATAGTTTTCAAAATTAAGAGAAAACTCCTCGGATGAGTTAGATAATAGACTTGTGTGAGACTCACTAATAACTTCTGGGCAATGTCGTGCTGGGGGTGGAGACAGAAATCATAACTGCAACCGGTACAGTAGGTCCCAGTCCTGTGGCGGGTGAAAAGCTACTTAGGCCACCGTACGGGCATATAAGGAGGTGATAGTGCAGTTTTGGGGTGATATTTCTGGGGTACAGCCAGAGTCCCTCCATTTTTCCAACAGGCTGATGATTCCTGCTGTCCAAACACATCCCTGTGGGAGACGTCACTCACTGAGCACTGCTGCTTAATGTCACCTCAGAGCCTCTGCTTAAGCCTGTGTCCCCAACCCCTGATGTGCCCTGGAGTGTAATCTAAGCACCGTTTTTGAGTTTTCTCAGGCTCCTTCACCGTTTAATGCCTGTTTCCATTGCTGTCTTGCTCACTGCTCTGTCCCCAGCAGCTAGGCAGAGTGCTTGCAGCTTGGGTAGGGCTAAATAAATGTGTGTAAATTAAAATAAAGAATGAAAAAAGAATAAAAATTGAAAAAATAGAAAAAGAAAATCGCTGCTTGGATGAGTTTCCTGTTGCCACTGTAACAAATTGCCACAAATTTAGTAGCTTAAAGCAACATAGATGTTCCTAGCGTTCTGGAGGTCGAAGTCTTAAGTCAGTTTCACCTGGCTCTACTGAAGGTGTTGGCATGACTCCTTCCTTGCCTTTTCCTGCTCCTAGCGGCTGCCTGCCCTCCTTGGCTTACGGCCCCTCCCTCCACCTTCACAGCCAGCAGCAGGGCAGCTTCTAGTCTCTCCGTCTCTCCCCATTTCCAATAGCTCGTCACCTTCTCTTCTGACTCTGACTCTTCCTGCATCTCTCTCATAAGGACCATTGTGACTGCATTGGGCCAGCCCACAGGATCCAGGATAATGTCCCAATCTCTTTGTAGATGTGGTTAACCTCAAGATCTTTGCCAGAGAAGGTAACACTCACAGGTCCCAGGAAAGAAGGCGGAGACTTATTTGGGGGTCATTAGTCAGCCTACCAAACTACTCCAACTTCTGAGACATGGGAGATATCCCGAAAATGTTTACTGTGGGGCTACTGAAGGGGACATGCTTCAAGACCCCCAGAGAATGCTAGAAACCATGGATAGTAAGGAACCCTATCAGTATTATGCATGCATTTCTTTTCATTTCTTCACCATTTCATTAATAAAAGATTCATTCTTACTGTAGATGTTAGCAACCTCGGCATACAACTTTTTTCTTTCCTTATTAAGTTAAAACTTTCCCCTTTGCACTTAAAGGAAGCCCTTGATGGCTTCTCATTAGCATATCCAAATGGCCAGCATCACTACTCTTGTGCTTTGGGGCCATGATGAAGTCAAATAACGGTGACTTGGACACAAGCACCGCGATACCAACAGTGGACCTGATCACCAGATGGCTACCGAGAGACTGATGGGTGCGCGGCATCTACAGCGTGGCTTTGCTAGACAAAGGAATGGTTCACTCAGGACGGAGCAGGACAACACGAGATTCCATCATGCCACTCAGAGTGGTCCACCCTTTAAAAGTTATGAATTGTTTATTTCTGGAAGTTTCCAATTGATATTTTTGGACCACGATTGACCATGGGTAACCGAAACCGTGGAATCTCGGATAAGGGCAGGACTGTTGTATCCAGCAAGAAGCATGGTTATCTCCCTTGTTCTATTAATATTTTAGTTTTATTTTACTAGACTATAAACTGCAGAAGCAGGACTTTTTACACTCTGTTCACTGTTGAATCTCATGCACCCAGAACTGTGCTTGATCTGTAGTAGATACTCAGTATTTGTTGAATGTTAAAGGAAGAAGCTTTAGCTTTTGTCATACTTCATTTACTTACCCTTCTTTAGATAAAACAACCTCAATTTCTATCTGGTGGTCCACATAATTCTTCAGAAGCTGACTCTATAGCTCTAAAAAGCACATGATCAAAGTGTAGGTCAATCTCCTGGCCATAGCAATTGGTCACAAGTGGGTGTGGACCTAAACTAGTACAAAATTAGAGTGAAGCCCAAAGAAACTTATTTTTCTTTGGGACACAACTAAGGAAATGTAAGAATGGAGCCATGAGTCCAGAGGCAGAGCCGAGGGACAGAAAGTGACAAGTCATTGCTTTTATTACTGAACCACTAGAGTAAGCTTTGACTGCAGCCAGACTTACCTCTAGGTTTTTCAATTATGTGACATTAAACATTTCCTTTATTATTCACGTCATTTAGGGCTCCCTACAATGAGATACATTCTAAAACCACTAAACAGCATCACAAGTGTAAGTTGAAAAAAGCACCCACAGAAACTGAACAAATCATTTTGTTTCATTGCACTGAGACTAGAAGGGACGAGACAGCTCACATCCTCTGGGTTCCGGCCTCTGAGGAGGGTGGAATCAAGAAGTGGAAGATGCCTTGGGGCCTTCAGGTCACTCACACCTGCGTCTTACCCTTGGCTGTTACCAAATCACCTGGGAACTTGGTCAAAACAGCTTCCTCCACCCTGTTCCATTGTGTTGAGCCAAAATCTCTATGGGTGGAGCTCATCATCTGTTTTACAAATTCTAAATGATTCTGATGGGCCATCTCTCTGCAACTTCTGTGAACTTGACTTCCCATTGGTAGAAGGAAGAGGCAGCACAGCAGATGCTGGTGCTAATGCTGAAGTCAAGTACAAAGTACTGAACAGATGTATGGTGGTCTTCGGAGTATGGATAACTCCTTTTTGAATCACTTTATAGAAGTCTCAAATTAATTAAAAACTTAGACTACGCATGAGAATATGGAGGGCTCTCTCTTATGTGTAAAGGGCATGTGTTTGACTGCTAAATGCTTTTTGTTTTTCCTTCCTGATTCTCAGATAAAGTTTGAAGAGTTGAGATGACCAAAGAAGTGACTACCAGATAAATGGACCATGATAGACCATTTTTAAATCTATTTATCTCCCTTTCTCTGTTCTTAAACAATAAAAGTGGCTTCAGAGTTAGTGAATTCAAGGACCCAATGATGTTATCAAGGGCCAAGGATTTTTCATATTTTCACTTTGCCATCCTCAACAAGTTTGCTTTTGTTCTCAGGCTTGTCCCCCAAGATGGTTCCCAAATAACTAGCTGCTCTGAGCATCCATCCTCACATAACAGCAACCACAAGCTGGCAGGATGGAAGAGGGCAAGTTCCTTCCTCAAGTCCCTTTTTAAGTTCCTTTAAGGAGAAGAAAAGTCTCCAGAAACTCTCTAGCAGCCACCCCCTATGTTTCCAGGGGCAGAATTAATATCTACACATCCTTTCCTAAACCAGACACCATGATTAATTCAGTCCAACTCTGACTCATCCTCGGTGGGGTGGGGTTACCAGCCACCCTGGAAGCCTATCTACCTGGGAGAAAAAACAGAGCTTCTGTTAGGAAGGAGAAAAACGTGGAATGGCTTGGTTGGGCGGGTAATCAACCATGTCTAACCTACTAAACAGGAATTGAAGACAGATACAAGGAAAGATCTATCCAGCTACCATGAATTAAAGAAATAATGAAAAGAATGAAGCAAAGTATTAATATTAGTGATCTCCTATAATCTAAAATTTATCTTGAAAAACTTCTTAGAGAACTAAGAAACAATAGCTATTTAATACAGATTTGGTAGCTGGAAGTTGGTATATGTGTAACAAAATGTGGGGTGGCTTTGGCACTGAATAGTAGGTGGCAGGTGGAAGGACATTTGGGAAGAGTGTCAGGTGCAGCCTGCAGGGCCCAAGAGAACTGTGAGAGAAGCCAACGGCCTTTGGGGAGGCAGCGGGTGAGGGCTCCAAGGAAGAGCGTGGTTCCCAGGCCTCCGCACAAGCTCTTCCTCTCCCCGCACTCAGAGCCAAGGCTGCCATGTCCTGCGAGTTCAGGGAAGGAGGTCTCATGTACCTTGTTGCTTACAGATCTAGAGGAGACTCAGGAGAACTGAAATGTGGCTGGGGTCATGATTGTCCCTGAACTGTGAAGAATACAGACAAGAGCTCAGGGTGATTCTGTCAGAGAGAAAGCTGGAGGCTTCCATGACCATAGTAGGTTTGGAAGGTTCGGGTTGGGAATCAGTCAGTGGGGGGTGGGTGAGAGGAAGAGAGAGCATGGGGCGGGACGCCGGAGGTGGGTTTATGGCACTTAACTGGTAGCAGCTGGTCCAACCCTAAGCAAGGACAGGACTGGAAAGCAGAGCTGGGGACTTAGATCATGCACAGGACGGAGGTTCCCAAAACTGTCATGGTTTATGGCATGCTAAAAAAAAAAAAAAAGCAAGGTCTAGGTGAGTCCCTAATCCGAGGAGATGAGGAGATGCCATCCTCAGCACCTGCAGCCTCCATCATAATTCAATAATGCAGTTCCTTTCACGTGCACGGAGCACCTGCTATGTGTAAATCCTTCTCCTAGAGAGTCAAAGGCAAACAACATGTGCCTTTCCTGCAGAGCTACTGATCCTGTCTGGGAGCCAGACAGATACACATCTGCCCACAGCACAGGGTGGCGTTCTTGCCGCAGCCAGAGCTCTTAGACCATAGAAGAGAGGCACTCGAATTTTTTTCTGATTATCTTTTTGTTATTTTTGTAATTGGGAGTGTTCTGGATATCCAAATTCATTCAACAAGCATTTGTGGAGTGGCTGCTATGTGCCTGTATGTTGCTCTAAGTGCTAGAGACAGAGTCACCACGCAGCTTTCGTTCTAGGGGAGTAGGCAGAAAGTGAATAAACAAGCACTGTACGTAACAAAACGTCAGGTGGTGCTAAGTGCTGTACAGAGAAGTTAAACACTGTAAAGGCAGAACGGTCCCACTGACTCACAAAGTGGGAGTGAGAACCTCAAGTGCGTGGACTTGGCCTAATATAAGCCAGTGCCCTTCTGTCCATCCATTCTGGCCCCATCCCCTACCCAATAAAACAGCTTTGGGTTTTTGGTTTCTCCTTTCCTTTTAAACTCAAGAATTTTCTTTTTTAACTTCGTCCACCCCTAAAAACCATCCCAATAACAAAATGCTAATAACATAGTTGTCCAGAACCAGCCAACCTGTGTGGAAGGACAGGAACGTGTCCAGAATCTGGGCTGCGGGAAAGGAAGGGTCGGAATGTCCCAAATGTCCAGACTTGCCCCGGATATTTAAACAGCAGTAATTTTAGAGCAAGTGTACAGTTTGTCTTTGAATACTCCCCTCTGCTCTCTGACAAAGAGTCTCTGCTTGACCGAATCTCCTTGGCTCAGCTGGGCACTTCCTTGTGAAATCCAGTTTTAGCAAAGAACGCTGCTAAGTCAGTGTAGCAAGACCTCCCCTCCCTCAGTGTGTGATCCGGTTCCTCCTCCTCCCTCCCCAAGGCAATGTCTGGTCACCCAGGCCTGTCTTCAGCAGAGTCCTGTGAGGTCAGTGTAGCTGGCATCCTCCTTCCCCCTGATGGGGCCTCTTAGAAATTTCCACCCACTGACCCCCAGCCCACTGCTTGGCTGTACATGCCCACTTGCTCCTGCTGCCTTTGGAGTGGAGCCCAAGCTCTCTCCCCACCGCAAGGCCTCATTGCGGTGGTCCCTGTTCCTATCACCACGGTCCTGAATGATGTCCGCCTTACTGTGCATTAACAAGTGTCACTGAGTGACTTTTTCCCCTTAACACTTCCACCACCTCCACACGAAAACATTCAGGAACTCAGAGTGATACAGCTGCTCTGTTTTCAAAATTAACCTGGAAGCGTGTTGTCTCTGAAAAACTGCACACCTGATTTCCTCACAGATCACAACTGAGACAGATGTCCTCAACTGAGCCCTTGCAGGGGCTGCTTGGAAAGAACTGGGGGGGGGTGTCCTAAAGTGGGAGTGGGGGCTGTTCTCTCTGAAATACACCTTGGTTGGCACGTTTTTCGGCCCTCCCACCCCATTTCCGGTCTGTTCTGATGGAGACAAGTGACAAGAGCTAACCTGGTCGCAATCTCCCTCTCCCCTCCACATATGCACACATGCGCGCACACACACATGCACGCACACGCACACGCACACACCCCAGGGCCAATCCAGCCCCCTCTTGGGAATGCAGTTGCATGAACGTTGCCCAACCCACCCAGGGAAGCTACAAGTTTGAGCAGCTCCAGCTCTGGAATGAAAGGCCTTTGTGTAGGGCATTGCCCCTGGCCGCTGAGCACAGGCGATTTCAAACCGGTCTCACCAGTATGGCAAGGAGACTGAGTCAAACTCCTCATAGGTTTCTCCAAGTGTGACAGACACAAACAGCCCGTTTCCTTTAAGGAGTCACAGGAAAGGTCAAACTAGTCAAGTGGCAGGGGAAAGACACGACTGGAACCATTAGTCATGTGGACACAGAAGCTTAATGTACTGGGCCAAAGCCATGATTGAGGCATGAAGGATGAACACAGAAGGCTTCTCAGGAGAGGTGACATTTAAGGTGGGGTGAAAAGGAGAATTTGCCAGAAAGATGATTTAAGAAGCTGAACCTTTAAAAAAAAAAAGTCTTAAATATCATAAAATTCCATTTAAGAAATCACCTTAAAACTTAATAATAGAGAATATTAGGACAGAAAACTCTTAGATATTTGAATATATCTCATAGAGAGTAAGAAAAAACTTTGAAAGAAAATTGTGATGACATATTTTCCACCAATATTGCAATACCCTGTTTATAACTGCAACTGCCTGAACTAAAACAAAAGTATTTGGAAATTATAAAGCATAACATCTAAAACAATGGCCTCTCTGCCTTGAAAAAAGGTATTGCATAAATATAGCTTTTAGCTTATCTATAAAGATTTCAGGCATTCGAACAATGCTAATTTCTCTCATTTATTACCAAGCTTATTCATAGTTATGGGGGAAGAGAGATTACAGGAATAAACATGATTCAAAAGAAACTCTTAATAAAAGGTGATTTTCCTGTTACCATTGGCAATCCACTCCTAAATATATACCTATGAGAAATAAAAACATCCATATACAAAAGCTTGAACACAGATGTTCATAGCAGCGTTATTTATAATAGCCCAAATGGGGAAACAGCCCACATGTCCAACGACTGATGAATGCATAAATAAAATATGGCATATCCATACAATGGAATATTATTTGTTAATAAAAAGGAAAGAAATACTGATACACGTCACAAAATGGATGAACCTTGAGAAGATTATAATACGTGAAAGAAGCCAGTCACAAAAAATTGTATACTGTATGATTCTATTTATACGAAGAGTCCAGAATAAGCAAATTTATAGAGACAGAAAGTAAATGAGTGTTTCCCCAGATCTGGGGGATGCAGATGTGGAGTTACAGCTAATGGGTAGGGGGGCTCTTCGGGGGGTGATTGAAAATGTTCTAAATTTAAATTGTGGTAATGATTACAGAACTCTGAATGTACTAAAACCACGGAATTGTACCCTATTGAAAAAAACAAAGTACTTTCACTGAACAGGTTAGTGTCATATTTTTGTTCCACAGAAAGAATTCAGTACGAGACAAAGGATGCAATTTCCAGGGACAAAAATGTCAGGCCTAAGGTTAAACTGCCTCAAATTTTACCACAAGATCTCTAATGACCTCCAGTGGTCACAACAAAAATTGCCTGGTTTATGGTGCATGAGCCTGGAATACGACGCACAAAGCACTTACAAATATGGGATTTGGTCTATTATTTTCTTAGCTTGATAGCTGCAAAGTTGGAGTAAAGGGAAACATAGCCAATGACTACCGTAAACTGTCCCTTCCGCCTGATTCTTTAACACTGACTGAAGGGTTTATTTTTCTGTGGCCTGTCTTTGCAGCCTCTTTCAAGGTGGCCTCTTTCAAGCCAACAAGGTGCCTGTCTCCTGCCAGTGACTCCCTCAGGGAGAGTACCTTAACGATCCACCTTGCACCCACGGATGCAGAAGTAGCTGACAAGGAGAAGGAGAGCAGAAATGGCCCATCAGAGAGAGAGGTAGGAAAAAGTGTAAGAAAGAGTGGGAGGCAGGTATTGTAAGCGAAAACAAGCCAATTTGGTCATGCACAATTCTCAGATCCTTTTCGGTAGCTTCCTAAGAAATTCAAAGGTTAGCTACCTCACCACCGGCTTCTAGTGAACACCTAGAGTTTCCCTAAGCAAACATTAGTAGATAAGCCCGAACTACTTCATACAGTCTCCTCTGTAAGCTCGATGAAGTCCCAGCTCTCTCTGCCTCGGGTGAGAGGTTCATTCAATTGAGAAAGGACAGTATAATAGCATTTTGTTACCCTCATTGCTGGCCTCAGGATTCTAGAAGTCTCCCAGACTGACAAAAGGCCACCTGTTTGGGGAGGAAGCCTGGGAAACCTTTCTTTCAGGCACCTGCCACCAGCCTAGCTGGAGTCTCTCACTCAGGTCTGGGCAGGGCTGGAGGGCTCTCTGGAATATTCTGGTCAGTCCACACATTACAAATACCTTTCATTTCACCAACCAGCATAGGTTTCCAATGTTCGTCTGGCTCATTAACAAGCCACTGGTTACTCTGATAATAACTAATCTCTGATATTTGCTATGCTACTTAGCAAAATATCTGACAAACTGAGGTTTTGTGACCTTTCTAATCTAGAGCTAGCTTATGACCCCTAGATTCACTAATCCGTTAATTCCTGATCAGAACACGAACTGCCCCTGGGTGTAATTTCAACTAACAAATGTCACACTGTCTATGCGGAGTATTTTAGAGGAAATTACAGACATAAAGTGAGGGAGGGGGAAGAATAAGAACAAGAAGCCCTTGGCAATCGCCAACCACTGCTGTACAAGTCTTGCCTACATTCCTAAATGTTGCTACCATTGTCACTTGTCATATATTTTTCGGATCTATCCATTTATTTAACGATTATTCACGGAGTGCCTACCTATGTCCTAGATATCTATTTGGAATATATTGTCTGTCTTATAATTCCCAGGAGAATTTAATATCCTAAAAGGATGTTGAAAATTCATTTGCTGAAGCCATTGGCAAGTTTTTGCCAAAAAGAAACAGTCCTGCAATAATATGAAGGTGTTAAAGCCCCTCCACGGCGGCTCCACTTCAGCCTCCAGGAAGAAGCAGAGTCTGTTCATAAATCTTAAAGTATCAATTGCTTTTTTTTCCTAGGAAAAAATATAAACCCTTTAAGTTTATATAAAATTTTACTATATTTTGTTTTCTTTATGAACCAATACTAATGACATCATTAGGCTACATTTACCTTAACTGTGATTTACTGCATCGTAAAAAAATTGTGAGTAAGAATTCTTGACGTTGCTTGTTAGTCCAGAGGTCAAACCAATGACTTATAAGAGCAACTCTTTCCTGAAAAAGCTGTAAGGGGGGAAAATGACATATCACTGTACAATTCAGCACGTTCTTCGTTGCTAAACCATCTTCAGATGATCTACCAGCAACCTCAGAACTAATATTTGCATACCGTATTACACTCACAAAGCGCTTTCACATATGTAGTCGGGGTCTCTCCTTTCAGTTTAAACTGTTTTTACCCAGGGATACCAACGAGCCCAGACTTGTTGGGTGGGCTGGTGGAAAACACTGGCTGGGATGTAACTATGGAGGGCCTCTGAAAAACAAGGAGGTTTTTCCTGGCTCTTGATTCTACCTAGGCTAAGGAGGCCTAGGGAAACAGAGTCCATACATTTCATCTTGAAAACACACGCAGGCTACACTCATTTAATTGTGGAAACAGGACCTTTTGAAGTAGGTGTGATTTCACTAACCCACTAACCATGGATCTTCATGGCACCCTCCACGCTGGAAGTTAATAAGCATTGCTAAATAGCCATTGTTAGTAATGTCTCCAGGGAAGACATACACCAAGGACCAGAGTCCCCACACCTGGGTTTCGGTTCAACTTTGCTCAGATAGACATAGACAAACTCACTGTCTTATACGTCAGGCTTTAGCCTTCGCCCTGTTTAGTCTCCTTCCCCTGTGAACGAGACTGAACCCACGAGAGCTCCGAGAACTCAGTTTGCCTTCTCCACTGCCAGAGCTGCCCTAAGCCACTGAATGATGACTTCCTGCATTACCTTAAAGTAGGAGTGGGCATCTCCAGGCCATGCGGAACCATGCGCTTGGCGCGAGAGGGAAAAGAAGATCACAGAAGCACACAGAGAGACAGGCATGGACACGCCCACACCACCACCACCATTAAAAGCACCTTCCTGTCATCTTTTTCCCCACCACACTAACCCATGTGTCTCTAAGGTCTCTATTTTGTGTCTGGAGGTACAGAGGGAAAAGGGAGGCAGATCTGGAACTGCCCATAAGGTAGGAGCTGGGGACTGGGGAGAGACTAAAGCTAGGTTTATTTTTGTTTAAACTGACTGAAAAACTAAATTCTTTAGAGGGGTTTTCTTTAAAACTGTGGCAACACGAGACCCAATATATCACAGTAAAATTAACCTTACAAATAAAACTAGTTTTATTCCAGAATATGTAACTCACCTGTCTATTTAATGACTTGTTGCTAAAAGGTGTCCAGGCACTGAATCTTGTGTGGTAGCTCTCCACTTCCAGGGTTTTCTGGGAAGAATCCCCAGCTGACATCTCAGCAAATTATTTTCTTCTGTTTGTAGGAACTACAGGCTTATTTCAATAGATATATAATTACGATCACCTAGAAACATCCAATATGCTGAAGTTGTCCTTATAGGAATTATACAATTACAGTAATTCATATATGTAATGCATAGATATATATAGAATTACAATAATTCATATATGTTTATGTATGTGAGTATGTTTATATATGTAAAAAATAAGCCATACAAATATACCCATGAATTCCAAATCATTGCAATTATTCTGTCCTTATCTACTTGCATTCAAATCTGAATCTAAACAAGTTGTTTTTCACTTTGCTGAGAAAATGGGAGGTAAATAAAAGTGTTTTGGGAAATACTATTAATGACTCAGAAATTGGCATGATTCTTTATCAGCCAGGAAGACTGATTTTTTCTTTCCCTGGAAAGTAAGAATTTGAAGCCCTGGAAGAGAACACTTTATCTGCCCATCTTTTGAGGACAGAAGTCAAAAAGGATGTAAAGAAAAAAAATCAGGCTAATGTATTAGTTATCTATTGCTGCATAACAAATTACTCCAAAATTTAACAGCTCAAAACAACACTTACTATCTACAAGTTTCTGTAGATCAAGAATCCAAGTACTGTATTAGTCAACTAGGGCTGCCATAACAAATTACCACAGACTGGGTGGCTTAAACAACAGAAATTATTTTCTCACAATTCTGGAGGCTGGAAGTCCAAGATCAAGGTGTCATCAGCATTGGTTTCTGGTGGGGCCTCTCTTCCTGGCTTGTAGACAGCCGCTTCTCACTGTGTCCTCACATGGCCTTTCTTCTGTGTGCATGCAGAAAGAGAGATCTCTGGAGTGTCTTCTTATAAGAACACCAGTCCAATCGGATTAAGCCCCCATGACTTTGGGGAACCTTTATTATCTCCTTATCAGCCCTAACTGCAAATGCAATCACATGGGGGATTAGGGCTCCTACATGTGAATTTGGGAGGAAATACATTTCACTGTATTAACAGGTGTCTCTCTGTGTCAAGGTCTCTTCTAAGGCTATGGTCAAGGTGTTGGCCAGGACTGTAGTCTTATTTGAAGGCTCTGAAGCCCATTCATGTTGTCGGCAGAACTCAGCTCCCACTAGCCATTGGCCGGAGGCCTCTCTTACCTTTCTGACCAGATGGGGCTTCTCCATAGGGCAGCTCACATGGCAGCTGGCTTCTGTCACAGGGAGCATACGAGAAAGCCAAAGAGGGCACATGAAGGAAGCCACAGTCTCTTTGTAACCTAACCTCAGAAGCGACAACCTATCACTGTTGCTATATTCTGTTGGTGAAAAGCTAGTCACTAGGTCCACCCCACACTGAAGGGGAGAGGATTACACAAAAGCACAAATAATAATACAACCTATCGCAGTTCACCCTTTGGGTCAGTTCCCTTGCTTTTGCACCCACAGAACACACCCACACACTTTTTAAGGGAGACAACCCAAAAGTTCCACTTCCTCAATATTTTTAGCTCGGAGTCCAAGAGACATGAATGAGTCACAACACTGTCTATAGAGTTACATATAGCATCTCTTGATCCAGAGACCTTTGAACTAAAAAGATAAGTTATCTGGTCCTTGCCCCTACACACAATATATGTAATGTATAACAGGGAAAGGAGAACTGCACTAGATATTGCCATTTTTAAAGGAGAAGGATGACATATAAAAGGGTCCATAGCAATTCTGAAATCCTGCTATAGAAGGCTGGGATCCAATCATCATTTTCAGACTCAAACAATCACATTCTCTTTTAGACTCTGCCAGTAATTCCCTTGACAATGACAATTTCTCATGATATATCTCAAGTTATTTATTTGATTCTAAGCAGTGTTAGGTGCCCCAATTGTTTAGAGATAATTCTTTTCTCTATATAAAGTTACCTAGCAGGCTTCCTTAGGAAGAGCCAAACACTAAATCTCCTTTCCCTGAGATTTTTTTTTCAACTGAAAGTATTTGCTGGGTACCACCTTGTTCCATTCAGAGATCCCAACTATGGTGTGACAACCATACTTTTGAGTTGTCCTTGCCACTAGGTAGAGTTTTTTTTTTTTTTTGAGACAGAGTTTCACTCTGTTACCCGGGCTAGAGTGCTGTGGGGTCAGCCTAGCTCACAGCAACCTCAAACTCCTGGGCTCAAGCGATCCTCCTGCTTCAGCCTCCCGAGTAGTTGGGACTACAGGGATGCACCACCATGCCCAGCTAATTTTTCCTATATATTTTTAGTTGTCCAGCTAATTTCTTTTTATTTTTTTAGTAGAGACAGGGTCTCACTCTTGCTCAGGCTGGTCTCAAACTCCTGAGCTCAAACGATCGGCTGGCTTTGGCTTCCCAGAGTGCTAGGATTGCAGGCGTGAGCCACGGCGCCCGACCACTAGGTAGAGTTTTAAGCAGCATTTGTTGCTCAAAGGCCTTCTCAGTTTTTTCCTTACTAGTTGAAGACATGAATCAAATTACTCCTTCCAACCCTGCAAATTCCTGAGTTTGGGGGGTTTCTCTGAATTCATTTTCA